>VWYI01011153.1:0-57400 GCA_013399455.1 Anthoscopus minutus | reverse complement strand
TGTATAAAAACAATTATATATAAATATTTTATAATAATATTTTATAATAATTATATATAAATAATTACAAGAGAGAAGGCAAAATGCATAATTTTGAATCCCTGACTTCCTGCTCTAAGAATCTGGTGAAATAACCATCTAAAGCAGTAGGATGCTAAGCCCAGGATTTTACAACAGCTGAAATTTTCTTCATATTAATGACCCTGACACTTGGATCAGACTAAAAACATAGAAAGAAACAGTAACTCTCAGAAGGAAAAAAATGGTCTCAGCAGTGTCCTGTTTCAGACAAGTACTATGGAGACAAAAAATGACAGCTTTGACACCTGAATTAAGGAAAAAAATGCTGTTTTCTCACAGCTGTGAGAATTTTTTATAAATATTTTTAAGTATCTCTCTTTCATGTCTTAACAGAACGCTCCACAAAACTGAACTGCTGAAGAATGATATATAACCAATATATAACCAGTATATTACAACAATAAAGGACACTCAGAAAATGTAAACAATCTGTAATTTTCACTCTCAAATAAAAAAGGCTGCTAGGACTGGTAGGAGATATTGGAAACTGAAGTCATTGGGAAATATACTTTAATGATTTTCAGAGGGCAAAATAAAGATTATTCCTAGTCTAAAGTTAAATTTAAAAATACAAATAGAGTAGGTATCTAATGTCATTTAAAGACAATCAAAAGAAAAGATAACATAACTGCAATGACATCCAACACTTCTCCTGAAACATTTAATAGTACAGAAATGTCAGGACAGTAAGAAGGTTCTTGGGGAACAGAGTTATAAACATTCACACAAAGGATGAAGCTACTTTAAAAATAGTCACCAAAGAAAACAAAACCTTCATGCACCCTTGTTGTGGGTTTAGTCTAAAGTATTAGGAGCTGATTACAAAGATAAGCACCTGTTATTCAAGACTGTTCTTCAATACCTTATTTAGAGTTTAAAAATATTAAATATCAAATTATTGACAGTAAGTACAGAATTCCTCTTTACATAAATGTTCCATAAGTTTGCAAGATATATAAAAACTACATTTCTGCTTCAGCTGCTTTTAGACTTTCCATAGGTAAAAGAGTGGGATCATTTGACAAAGCTAGAGTGAAATCTTGAGAGTTCATACTCCTGCAATCTCTACCTGGGCCTTAAGAAGACAGCAGTGATTTTGTTAGATTTCCTTAGCAGGCCATGGCAGTGGTGTAGAATAGATTGCAAAGAAAATCAGGGCTGCTACCTAAGACAGCAACAGACTGTTCTTCTATATTACAACTCTTCTGAAGAAATTAAATAGCATGAGTTAAACAGATACTCTCATGCCTTACAAAACCCGAATAAGGAGATATACACTTAATTCAACAAGTGCTGGAATACATACATAAATCCCAAGTCAATATTCTTACATGAGTGAGTGCCTTTATTACTTTTCTAAGGGTACTAGGCTTTAATTCAATGAGGCTAAGAAGAGGAGCATACAGACTCTAAATCTACATCTATGCAGCCTCTCAGTGCTGAAATTAGTTCTCTGAAGATAGCTATTGTATATGAAATTTCATTGAAGATCTCTTGAAAAGTTGAGCACACATTTGTAATTCTACAAGGTCTTATCAACATGAGCAGACTAATCCTGACAGTGCAAAATGCAGCCATTCTGCTGCCAGGATATGTTTGCATTTCTTTTGTATCTCAACCCCAAATTCATAGAATGGCAGAAGGCTTTTACTTCTTGCAAAATATGCCACACTTTCCTCAAATTTAAAAGTGGTTTGTAAGTAGAATGGTAATTCATATGTACCTTAGAAAATCCTCGCTACCCTATTAACAAGGTATTAATGAATTCTGAAAAGCAACAGATAGTTCCAGACAATGGAGGAAGTTGCCCTGGCGTCTTGTGGAATTTCTATCCTTTGAGTTATTTAAGTCTCAGCTGAATAAAGTCCTGAGCAACCTGCTCTGTCTGACCCTGCTTGGAGCAAGAGTTTTTACTAGAAAAAATCCAGAGGTGCCTTGAACCTTACCTACACTGTGGTGCTGTCAGTGAAAATTCACCCCATGAGCCAGTTGCCTATTAAGTCTTCCCTGCTAATTGCCATTGTAATTTCAGTAAACCTCACACCAGCATACAGTGAAAGTTCTTCTTTTGAAAATATCTCCAAATTTACCACAAACAAGTACATGTGCATGTGTGTGCACACTCAGGCACACACAGATACCTGTGACTCAGGTACCTTCCTCCTGTTCTGAGAATGTTCTCTTTGATCAATCTCTTGGTTTTTCATCCCTAAAAGCTGTTCTGTTTTCACCTCCTAGTGGGGCAATAGACAACTCTGCATGGTCTTGCACCCAGAGCAAAGTAGAGCAAATTAGCCTGGAATTAAACAGAATATATGAATACACACATAATTCTTGAACTAAACAAAAAATACAGATACAAACTCATCCTACAGCAAAGATCAGCGCTTAAAAGAAAAAAAAACAAAACAAAAAAACCACAAACAAAACAAAAAAAAAAACACAAACAAAAAAACCACCCACACGCCAAAAAAACCCTAACATTTTAAACATATTTGAAAAGACACTATGTTGTGGAAGAAGTGAGAAAGCAAGTTTTTTGAGAAAAGCAAGGCTGTGTTCTGGGGTGGTACCCCATGGAAACTGGTGTGGTCATTAAGAAAGAAAACCTTTCAGTTCTCCAGTAGGACAGGAACTGTCATGACAAATGCAGTATGAGGAATAGTCTTGTAAATGCTAGTTCTTTCAGATTTTCTTCCAAGGGATTTCATATTAAATTTCAGTTCAATAAAGGAAGTTTCACAACGTGCAATTTTGGCTTTTCTGAACATATAACTACTTTTGTATCAGAGTAGGGCCTGCAGGATTTATTATCTTCTGACCCTGTAAGTGTGGCAAGAGGTATCCCTTATTTTCTAAAAAATATGACATGTTTGGCAGCCTTCCTTATACATGGGAAAAATAAAATATGAAAGAAATAAAGCAGGTTTGATCCTAACTATAGATCTTGAACAGCTGTCGGCAAATAAAAAGTGAAAAGAGAAGTAGGAAAATAAAAGGCAACAGAAAAGAACCATAAGAGAGGGATCTAGTACTGCCTACTTATTGTCAAAATGTCAAAGCAGGATCATTTCTAGCACAGAAATTGAACTCATATCAAAATTCTAAAACTAAAAAAAAAAAAAAGGCAGTTCCAGTACCCTTGACCCATAGCACAGAAAAACTACTGCTTCTGAAAAATCGAGTGTCATTTAGCTTAACTTCCACATCACTGCACTTGTTTCTTTGTTTCTTTTCAGATGGGACAATGCTTGAAAGAAAACCAGAACAAGAAAGAAAATCAAGGTTTACTTCTAACATATCTCACCAGTGGGAGAGAAGAGCAAAAGTGTTTCGAGTAGGAGTAGTGCCTCTCTGAAGAACACCAGGGGGAGACTGACAGACTGCATCCAAAAACAGTATCAGATGAAGGAGGCTTACCAGTTATTGTAGCACTGAAACCTCGTGTAAGGAAGGCTGCACATCCACCCAGTGAATTCTTTTGCTGGCAGGCTGTTTGCTCATGGGAGCAAGAGGGACTTTGTATCAGCAACCACAGCACCAAGAGGATCCAGCGCATTCCAGAGCACGGCAATCCTCCAGATTACATTATTAAACCTTTGTTTTTCTATTACAGGCTATCAATGCCAACATCACACCAAGAGACAGATGCATCAGCAGGCACAGGAGGCTCTCTTACACGATGACAGATAGAGTACCTAGACTATTCCCCAAATTCACTGTCAGCTTCATAAAATCTGACATTGTACTGGTTTTGGCTGGGGTTAATTTTCATCACAACAGCTTGCATGGTGCTGTTTTGGACTTGTGATGAACACAGGGTTGATAACAGGGATATTTTAGTTTATTTTAGTTATCACTAAAGTGTTCACATAGCATCAAGGCCTTCCCTCTTTCTTGAGTGCCCTGCCAGCAAGGCTGGAGGTGCTGAGGGAACACAGTGGCACAGCTGATCCCAAGGGACCAAAGGGACATCTCACACCACAGGAGGTCATGCTCAGCAATAAAACTGGGGGTGAGAGGTGGAAGATGGCCAGAGCTGCTGTTGCTCAGAGAATGGCTGGGCATCAGTTACTTGGTGGTGAGTAATTGGGGCTTTTTACATGACTTGTTTTTTTCAGGTTTTTCCTTTGTTGTTTTCTATTTCTCCTTTTTTAGATTATTGAACTGTCTTCATCTCCCCATGAGTTTTCCCACTTTTACCCTTCCAACTCTCTCCTCCATCTCACTGGATGGGGCAGTGAGCAAGCAGATGTGTGAGGCTTAGCTGCCTATCCTCTGCTTGGATCACAGCACAGTCATTCAATAAAGATTACTTCCATGAACAATTAATAGTCATTCGTTATTCCAGAGCGTACGAAGCAGTTCTGAAAAGTAAATAGTGTGTAAACAAGTTCATTGAGCAAAAATTCCACATAGTCAAGTCTTTGCATGCAGTGTATGAGCTCAAGCCACTGGAGAGGAAGCTGGGACATAAACTTCAGCCTAAGGCTGTCAAGTCAGCTATAGATATTTCTACACCAAAACACTAAAAGGCAGTAAACACATCAGGCTTTTTTTTCCCCTCTTTTTCCCCTCACACTCTCTAGGACTTCAAAGCAGGATTCCCAAAGGAGTAGTTAAATGAATCCAGATACTTTTCAAAAACAGCTCTGGATAATCAAAAATCCTGAACACATCCACCAGTATAGCTTCAGAAGAGAAGACCTTCAATATCTTGATGTGATTGTACTCACTAGAATTTCTGTCTTAAAGAGCTTTGATTTTAGGAAACCTAGTATTTATGACTATCTATTAAACATGATTGAGTGGAACATAATAAATGGAGGTTTGTAGGAACTTCACATAAGTTTTGTTTGAGCACATTGAGCACAATTGTGCTCTAAAGCACAATTTAGAGACAATTGTGTTTGAGCACATTGTCTCTAAATGTTTTAGAGACATTTAGTGTTTTATTTAGAAAATTAATATTACAAAGGGTAGCACCTATCCAGAGATGCTTACATCAATTTTTCTATGAATATGGTGTTTGAATATATTGTAGAGGAGTTGTTGTAGAGGTGTTAGTGAAGTTACAGATTTATCCTAGAAGAAAGCTAATATTATTCTACCAAAATCTGTGCTTCCTTCATTCTTCTTATGTGTTTATAGAATATATTTTTCTCAGAGCAAAAGAAAAATTATAGAGATTTCCAAAACAAATCTTATTTACAGAAGATAGATAGTTAGAAGAGAAGATAGTGAGAAGATAGATGGTTAGAAGAGCTGTCCTAAGTCAAACCAAAATTACATGCATTCCAACACTTCAACAGCAATCATAAGAGGGAATGCCAAGAAAACAGGGTAAGAAAAGGGCAAGTATATATACTCCAACCTTCACCCATTTCCATGGCAAAGATTTTCCTAAGATGTCATTTCTAAGGATGAAGTTTCTATTCTGTATTTAGCAA
Organism: Anthoscopus minutus; assembly: GCA_013399455.1. Taxonomy (NCBI): domain Eukaryota; kingdom Metazoa; phylum Chordata; class Aves; order Passeriformes; family Paridae; genus Anthoscopus; species Anthoscopus minutus. The sequence goes on along the minus strand of VWYI01011153.1, from coordinate 51,869 downwards.
TCTCAAATGGATCTCTCCTCTGCTTTTGTTCAGATTCTGTTCTGTTCCTCCTTCTGTGCCCATACCATGCTTTGACAAAAAATGCACAAACATTTTAGCAACACATGAAGTAGTCAAGACTTGAATGTTTCTGTTTCAAGAATATTCTTAGGGAGTAATTCCATTCTGCCATTTCTGCAGAGCAGAAACTCTCTCTTTTAGGATTTTACACCTAATTCAGCCACACTCCTTTTAAAGGCTTGCAATTTACTGACTAAGGACACAAGTAAAACAAATGCTGTCCCTGCTGCAAGGGGAATTAGAAGTTTGTTGTAGCCTCTAATCATTAGTTCCAAACCCTTGATTCTGAGCACAGAATTGCAGTATAAATAGAAGGTTAGACTAGGACTCACATGCTCAGCATTCTAATTTCTGGCTGCGCACCTGGCAAATCACTTCACTGCTTTGTGCTTCAGCATCTCAGTCTGTAAAATGGGAATAATACAGCTGATTTTCTTTGAAAAGAATTTCAGGTCTATTATGAAAAGCTGTATATAAGAGTATGGTGCTGCTATTCTTACGGTTGATTGTGTACACTGAAACCTTTGTTAAATCCATTAATTGAGTAGGATTAATGAGATGGTTTCTTTTTCCCTCCATTACTGTCTAGTCAATATCTCTTAAATCCTGTAACACAAAAGGTGATTGAACTGGGGAAATGTGGTTTGTTAGTTGGATCTCTCTTACAAGGGCGACTGGTTGCCCCAAGTAGGAAAATAATTATCTTTCAAAGGATGAGCACAGAGATAAATTTGTATTATACTAGAGAAAATCAATTGACAGAAAATATTCTTGCTTATGATCTAGATTTTAGTCCTTAATCTGCACGGCAATAAAAGATTCATTTCTTTTATGAAGACCACTCTAAGAAATGAAACTGCATTCAAAGATATCTGTATGTTACCTACTGGTACAGACACTACTGAGACCATTCATCCCAGCAAGCAGTGCTAAAAGTATCCCTGGTATCCAAGAATACAGGAAACCTGTCCAACTGTAAGCACACATCATGCCTCTCCTGGACATCTTACTTCTTTCAGATTTTCATTCTTCGAGTTCCCAAAACTTCCCAGAAAAGCTTTCATGGAAACTTCATCCTTGCAAGATAGTGAGAGCTCTCATTAGGAAAGAGTCATGCAAAATTTCTCTCAGAGACAAAAGGGTCTGAAGAACATAAATTCATTTCCAGTATTAGTATAGAATAATTTGGAAAACAGACTGTCTTGGAAGATTTATAAAAAACAACAATGCAATATTGGCAGTTGTTGTCCTCTGAATCTCACCAAAGATCAAAACACTACATTTTTGCAATACAAAACTTACAGCTACTTTATTCTCTTCCTTTTAAGAGAACAAAGGATCAAGTCTTGCAAAGTTCTTACAGCTGTGAGGAAAGGTAGTGTTTTTGTTATTAACACATTTTACTTTTAAACCTCCACCACAGAGGCTTTGGAGCACAGAGCTCCAGGCAAATCAACTCTCCTCAGTTTATACAGATCAGATACAATGTCTTGGATCAGCTACTGGAGTTTCAGTAATCACCTCTCGCTGTGACTTCCAAAGAGCAAGGCAGAAGGTCATTATGCTGCACTGTTGTCAAAAATACAAGACTGATCACAGTATATTTAAAACATATCAACACAAGCAATTTTGTAACAGGATAGCAAGTAATTTCCACGGTGGTGTTAGTCATGCAATTGATCACTTGTCTGTATTTCCCAGGTAACAGAGACATGCAGGAGGGTGAATTTCAGCTACTGAAATAACCACTTGTGAAAGATCAGTTTGACTGAAATTCTTACTGAATCTACCTAAAATGCAAACCAGGCAGAAATGTTCCTTATACAACACCAGACCACAGATTGAGGAAGACACACAAGGGAAATCTGGTCCAGGGAAGAGCATGCCCTTAATTGATCAGGACACATGGACCACCCATGCAGAGTCTGCATTTAAACTAAGTAATAAGAGCAGATCATTGTTTGTTTCTGCTTCAATGCTCTCTCCAAACTCCATCCTTGGTGCCTGTATATATTCTACTGTAAAATAATAGATATGGGAGATGGAATTCCAAGAAAGAAAGCTTTATTTCCCATCAGCACTCCCACTGAAATGGAACACAGCCCTATAAATACTCACACCTCAGCTAAAATCAGTCATAACATATCAAACATATATTTTACATAGGCTGATTCTACTTTCAGAAAAAAGATTAAATAAATTTTACAATGGAAACATCAACAAATTTGGGCTAGCAAAGAGTGATGAAAAATACACTTGTTCCAGGATTAAACTCCTGCCTGCTCACTTTCTCATTATGTAGTATATTAAAACAGCTCAGGAGAATCAAACTCATGAACATTTCAAAAAGATACAACTGACATTTTACCTATTTATTCTTGAATAAATTGAAATAAAATTATATTACAAGGCCTTTCTCAATAAGAAAAGGATGCCACAAAAATTCTCATTCTTTACCTACAGAAATTTAAATCTTTTTCAGCAACAAGTTTCATTATTCCTAACACTTGGTACTAAACTGGTCATTACCTTAACAGTAACTTGGTTAAGTTTGATAGGGTTTTTTTTAATTTTTGCAGATATTTGAGTCCATGCAACACATTTAAGCATTACAAATAGGGCAGAGTACAGCACAGTGGAAAACAAAGATCACATTTCTTAAGGATCATTAGGTTGTGTGCTTTCCAGATGCATTTCCAGATATTGTTACATTTTGACAGAGATTTGTTTGTAAGAGTTACAACAAATGTTTTAAACATTTACAAGTTTCTACCACTGCCATTGCTTTCCTAAAGTTGTGGCCTGTATTAATATAATATAATGTGTTATAATATAATAATATAATATAATATAATGTATTAATTACCACTTTTAATCCTCAAGTAACTGTGTTTTCTTAATGATGCAGGAACCTGTAGCAAAAGGTGATTATATTGGCAAATACCAAAAAATATATTAAAGGTATTGCTTTAACTTTTAGAATTTCCTAAATTTATTTGATGTTTGGACATATGGTGTCATGCAATTGCCTGGAAGAAACAATATTATCTCATTTCAAAGAAGTATCTAATACAACATTTAGCCAACTTAAGTCCATGGTTGAGTTTGTCATTAGTGGACATAGAACAGAAGAGTGGATTCAAATCATAAAAGTGAGGTTTGATCCCAATGAGGCAGAAGCCTTTATTTTGGGGTTTGTAACCCTTTTTGTCAGGTGTTCCCATACAGGTTAACATGACTGGCCAAAGGAACCACCTCTCTGGTGCCATTGGTAGAACAAGGGAAAAACCCATTCAGAACATGTGTGTGACATTGTTTTGAGAACCAAAACCTATTTACAAAAACAGTCCTTGAATGAGAAGTTTCCCAAAAGACTTTCCCTTGGGGATAGATCAGCCACTGCCAGGATGAAAACTCTCTCAGGCTCAGAAAATCATGTCCACATAAGTCCATTAACTCATAACATGGATCAAATGGGTTTTTGTTTTCATTTTTCCAGCATAATAAGTCAGGGCAGAGATCATACCTTCAGTCTTCTCATGAGGACATCATGGAACCATGCACAAATGACCGCACGACAACAACACTTTAAACTCTTTTTACAAGTGAATTTTCACTTTGACAGAATACTCTCACCTCTATTTCATCCCATTTGAGATCCACAACTCTCTGTCCTGCCTTTGGCTGCCACGTGGGTAAGGTCACAGTGGCTCTGGAGCGGGGCAGAGCAATGTCAGGCTCCAGGGTGGGTGCGGCCGGGCTGCTGTGCCGGGGAGAGGCGGCCGCTGTCCGCTCGTGCAGGGAGTGCTCACACTTTGCTCCCTCAAAGCCTTCACTGCAGACACAGAGGTAGCCATCCCCGCTGCTGCTGCAGTTACCATGGTGACAGGGGTTGCTTGCACAAGGATCTGAAACAAACTGGAAAAAAACCCATATCATATAGGTCAATTACTGATTATAAAGGATTTATTTCTGAGTTTTAAAAATACCATAAAACAGGATTCTTTCCCCTTACTGTATTCAGCTTCTGAACATATTTATGAACCAAACTCATCTTTGATGTATCTTCAAGGAGATAAATTCAAAGGATTAAAGAAGAATACAAATTAATCTACATTAACTACTTTCCTCAGACCATTTATGCTAATTCACTGTTGCCACATTCAAGCAAAGAGAGAAACACAAAAAAAGGAACGTGGCCACCATTCATTATCAGGAATTTTCCAAAAAAAAACTTGAAAGAGTAACCTATTGAGGGGAAAACATCAGATATGATGGAACTTAAGGGAGTAACAGAAATAGGAAAGGGCACAGCACTTGTACAGATCAGCAGGTTAAGAATCAGGTCAGTGTGGTCAGACCTAACCACATCACACAATCCTATTTGTGGACACAACTTCCTTTGTAAAAGAGCTGGACCTTTTACCTACACTTCATTTTGTGGACAGCAGTTTCAGAGTCCAATTCATTTGGGTGCTGAAAGCATTCTAACAGGAGATAGAGAGCAGGGACAGAACTCTGTCTGTTTTAAAAACAACATTTTTAATAGCACAGGACAAAACTAAGATCAGTGATGTAGGAAAAATGCTGTCCGAAGCTTTAATGCCTCTCATTTCTATCTCGAATTTACTTACAGCTATTTTGTAGTTTCTTAACGTCATCACTGACTTTCAGGTTAAATGTCTTCCTTTTTCTATGTTGAATTTTACATCTCTAATTCATTTATAGATTACATCTACAAACTCTTCAAAGTTTCATCTCCTGGAAAAATTAACTCTACTTGCCTCATTTCCTTGGGGAGGACAAGCCCTTCTCTCCAGACAAGTGTTCATTTTTGCACCCGGGACCCACAGGTTTAGCATTGCCTTTTGCAAAAGCCTCAACACTTCTGCTTGTCCTGGAAACAGCTTCCTAGATAATGCTGAAGAAATGTTTGCTTTGATGAGAGCTAAATCACACTGCTGGCTCACTGTCATCAGCCAAGACCACCAGGCAGCTCCCTTCACTTGTCTTCACATCAAAGGGAAAACACCTCACTGAAATCAGACATTTCCTCATGTTTAAATGCAAATTTCAGCCAAGTGCTCCAGTCCTACTCCATTCTTTCCTGTGCAATATTCCTGCTCTTCCCTGCATAAGCAATGCTTATATTTCCCAGTAAAGCAGCACAGTTATTTAATATTAAATATTTGTTATAGTTATCTCAAGAATTACATAAACCTTAAATATCATTAATGTAAAGACCAAGTATTGGGTTTACACTAGGAATTTTACCTTCCCATTAATATAAAAGTCTGGCGTCAGGGACAGCAAATCTTAATATAAAACCTCCTTATATAAAACAATACTATTATTGACCTCAGCTGGAATTCTTTCTTTGGCTCAAATTTTTGTATACCTCAGACTCTGTAACATTTCTGGACAGAAAACAGAGGAAATATTATTATGAAAGTTAATTTTGGAGACAGTCAATGATGAATGTCAGATTTTGTCCTGACTGATGTAAAAGGCTTAGAGGCCATAGAGGACAGTCCAAAGTATATGGTCTATTAATTTATCTTGTGGTTTGGTCACAGTTCAAAATGTTATTTACTGTGCTTGGGAACACATCTCATACATACAGAAGACATCAGGGTCAAGCTCTGACTCTTTTTCATTTTTAATACTCAGCTATATGGCAAATTTATATATATACTTGACATAGAAAGGAAGTATGGATTTTTATGTTTGGAAGGGTTTATCTCCTTAAAGTCTCTTTCCCCTGCAAATCAAAAGAATACCTAAGTTCTCAAAAAACAATTTCTAAATTTCTTCTCTACAAAACGATATTTAAGTGACAGAAAAGAACAATTTTCAGGAAGGAATTAGTTTTGTTCTATGGTTTGTCAGTTACATTTTAAGCTTGCTCCACTGCCAAATGACAGAGATATTCACAGAAATTTTCTTTTCCTTTAAGAGTATTGAAGATAAAATGTGTTGACATGAGAACAAAGCCCAGTTCAAAAATTGTTTGCAACAGTTTTTTTCATATTCTAGTTTCTTGGACTAGACCTGAGTTTCAAAGAATTGCAGATTTCCTATTGTTGGATAAGCTCTTTACTCACTTTCACAATAAATCCAAATTCTAAATAAGCTTATTTTTTGTTACTAATTCCATTGTTCTTGTCACACCTAAAACGCTAAGGTTATTATCTGACCTAGTTACAAGAAAGAAAAAATAACATTTTCAATCACAAAGGGCACTTCCCCCATTGTTGAATGCATCCATTCACTTCACATGCACAACAATAAAAACTGCTGTGTGATCCATGCTATTTGATGCAAACTGATTTGAACTTGTTGGGTTGGAAAGAGATGTGTTTAATTAATTATTAAGTCCTGATCAGCGCTGCCCATGTCATGCATTGAAGTATTTTGTGCTTTAGGAACCCTTTCAGACCTAGTGGAAATGAAAATAATTGGAACCGTTTAGATTAGATGAAAAATAAAAAAAGATTAATAGATGTTGAACTTTAGCCACAGATTTCCTCCAAACTTAGTTTTATGGTGCATTTCACAGGATTTTATCATCATTCCCATTCCTTAGCTACTAGTAATTCAAAAGCTCATTTGTCTTTCAATAAACCTATCAAAACAAATCAATGTCCTTTGTGCATAGGTTTTCTGCTGAAATAAAGAATCCATTTTAATTATCAGATAAAAAGAGATAAGCAAATAAATGTGATTCATTTGTGTTGGTTGTGATGTTTCTGTGGTTTCTCTGGTCCTCGCCAAGGTGGCAACAATTGTTATCCAAGTGATCTGAGGAACATTCTGACACAGTGAGCAGCATGGCTACATCAGAATTCCAGCTAGCAAAAGTTCAAGGCTTACCTTCAACAAACCGTTGAAGCTCACCAAAATAAATGGAACAAAACAAAACCAAAACAAAAGAAAAAACCAAAACACCTTGGTCTCATAGCTAAGAGCTGAATCTTAGTATACTGCAAATACACAATTAGGAGCTCCTTGTGCAGTTCACAGTATGTCCAGAGATTGTTGCACAGAGAAAAGAAGGCAGCAAGTAACACAAATCCATATAGTGAATAAATACTAAATCAGTATGACCTCTTCTAAAAAATCCAGGGTTGTTTTAGGTACAGAATTTCTCTAGTCACTATTAAGAAAGTATATTTTGTATTTAGGCTTCTTGTTTTCATCCCCATTTTTTCCCTTAATAGTTTGTCTGTTTTGATAATACATCTCTTGACTAAATAGGTACAGACAGCCGTTATAGCTGACAGAGCCAAGCTGAAAAGTATAAAAATGTATTTGCATGCAATTACTATTCCATATGCCTGGACAATTGTAATCCCTGAAATATATTTCCAATAGAATCCTAAGGCAGATGCATACCAAGGTGCCATTCATATCACAGTTAATTTTCCAAAGGCAGACTGAATATGGTATCACATAAACTGGGCTTGTTTAAGAATCACACTCCCACACATGAATTGTTTGCCAGCCAGTCCAATTGTTTCCTAAGGTTTCGGTTCAAGATAAACACTGCAGGATGTAAATCTGCAAGATCCTTCTGCCAGTGCTACTTGTGATGACACCAATTTGTCAGCTGATGCTCATTCACCTTCTCTTCAAAGTGGTTCTACTTGTTCCACCTGGAGACAGTCCAGGTGGATCCTCAGAACAGAGCTTTAGAAAATAGAACTGCAAGGCTAAAGCCAAGGCTAAAGATGAGCTCCTAAACACTGCACCAAACCTGTCTTCCACCTGCAACTCTCCTCTTAGATGTGTTAGCACAAAACTAACTTTTGGGTCAGTTTTTACTGCTGTTGCCTACTGCCACAGACAATATTACACCAGCTTGCAACTTCAGTAAAATATGGAAGAAAAAAAACAAACAAACAGAAAACCCCCAGTAAATCCAGTCCTCATATTAAGAATTCAGCAGTTTGTTTAAATTCATTCTACATAATGAATTAATGAATTAACCTGTTAATAAAGCCAAGCTGACACGATGTCAAAAGTCTGATACTTTGTATATGCGTCCAAGTGTACTCACTACCTCTGAAATAGCCTGCAGATATTAAAAACTGACATCGTCCAAAGTTTTAAACTTTCCATGGCTCCCTGAGATAATTTTTCCACTTATAGGGTAAGTAGTTGTGATTCTCAAATATGTAGAGTTATTCAAGTAGCTGGGACTTAGGTAGTTTCTTCATGTGTTCTGGTAAAAAGAGATCTTAGGAGAAATTTAAATCAGTGAAACTGGTTTTGCACCTACATTGCTGAAGAAATTCCGCAATACAGAAGCAAACAACTCTTCCAGATAGGATCATGGGAAGATCCACCACATATCACCAGGATCAGATATGCCAATTTCAAGATTTGCATAGTACATTAGAAATTATCAACTTCTAAATACTTTTGAAAGAAAATAATTAAAACCTAGAGTCTAAGCCATTATCTAGTTTTAATAAAGCAAGAGGGAAAATATTTTTCCTTTTAAGCACATCTGAAATATTATCTATTTTTGCATATGCATCAATTTATGAAAAAGAAATGGAAACACATTTAAATCTTTTACATAGAAATGACAATAAAGATTATCTAAAAATGTAATCTCTTTGAGAAAAATTGTTTAATTATGTTCAAACTATTATTAAAATTTATTTTAATTCAATCCTTGACACAGTGAAGCTGTAAATTCCATTCCATCTCACATTAAATATTAGTGCTAACTATGAAATGAAAAGCAAGAAAAAAAAGATGAATTTAAATTTCAAAAAACCCAATGTTCCAAATAGTATCCACAGGAAAAGCATTGAGATGAGTATATCAAATAAATATGTTTTCTCCTTTTTTGAGAAAAGACTGTCTTGAGACTCAGTAGAACTCAAGCAATATATCTGGGTTCAATTTCTGGCTTTCCCAGAGACATCCTGTGTGAGCTGAGAACAGTCAGACTCCAGCTCTGCCTCTTCCCAGCTGTAAAATGGAGATTACACTTCCTCTCTCACACTGCCCATATTGGCAGTTAGAATGCAATTTTTTTCAGGATGGGAACCACAGAGACAGAGGCAATAGGAACTCTCAAGCAGCACTGAAATACAAATAAATACAATCGAGAAATGCATCCCTGTAGAGCAAGGCTAAATCTGTAACCTGCAGCTATTCAGGCTTATTTCTTAGTCTTTCTTTTTTCTTCTCTGTGGCCATTCTGGTTTCTTCTGAACACTTCTTTGATTCAATGAACAGAAGTGCTTACAGAATTATTCAGCAAACTTTAAATTTATGAAAAAATCCTGAGTTATATTAACTCTTCTAATTAACCCATAATAGACAGGAAAATCATCTTAATAATGCATCTTTAGACACTATTGCTCTTCAAAACATGATTTGCTTCAAAACAAATCTGCTGAAGAATTCATTCATTTTCCAACTGTGACTGAACACAACAGAATAAAAGTGGCTAGAACACTCTGATTAGGGGGTCAGGATGAATGAGACCTTTTAGTCACATGGGGACGTAAAAACAGAACACAATCAACATCATGATCACACAGGTGCCACCACCTTAAATGGCTGCTCCCTGAAAGCTGCCTGCCATGTCCTTGGTGTGTGAATTTAAGGATGCTCTCCGTAAGCAATTCCTCTGGCCCATGCAGCAGGACTCGGTGACACACTCACTGCCTGATGGGCACAGTGCCAGAGCCAGTCCCTGCACAGCCTGGTAGCAGTGCCATGGGCAAGGAACTGTGCCAGCCTGAGACCTGAGTATCAGGGACTTAAGAGAATGGGCAACAACTGATAAAAAGTGCTATACACAGAGGTCCTGCAAGCCAGAGCAATCAGGGCTTTCTTCCCCATCCCTCTAAAAAGTGTAAGCAGGACAAAACATTTCTCTGCTACATAAAACAACAACTCTGCAGCTATGTCAGCTTCACTCACTGAGAACTAACTACAAGCTATGAGACAAAATTTGAATTAATGAAGATTTAGGAGGCCAAGGCCAAGAACTGTATCATATGGAAATTAGAATATAAGCAACTTCTTTCTAGAAGTAAACATTTCCTCTTTCAATTTAGCAATTCAACTGTATGCCCAACCCATGAGGAAAGCTATCAATAAATCTAATAAAGTGTAACCTTTATCAGATAATTCAGAATATGATTCTTTGAAACACCATTAACAATGAGAACTTTGGATTCCTTCCAAGCTACAATTCTCATTCCATGAGTTTTGAATATGCAAAGTAATGAAACTGCGAGTGAATGTAATAAAAGGATATAAAACTTTTTTTTTTACTTCAGTGAAGCAGAAAAAAAGTGCCTGAAGAAATTGTCTGTTTAATTGCCAACCAAAGCATGGCTGCCCAAATCTATTTGAAAAACCAGCAACATAACAAGGCAGAACTTGAACAGCGTGATAGATTTTTAAAACAGAGCTCCAGCAAATGGCTGATTTACCCTTGTGTAATAAGACAGACACCAGTTACCAGACACCAACTGCTTTACTCTACCTATCCTCAGGCACATTCTTACCTCAAGGTATCCTGAAATAACTGCAAAGTAAATTGAGATCACTTTCCCTTAGTGAAAGGAAAATATCTGCTTCCCACTAACCACTGAGAACTGTCAGATGTCAGCATGCACATAAAAATTACTGAGAAGCACCTTAGTTTTTTTGGCCGCTTTTCTCATCAGATAATTTTCAATCCTTTTTTAAAATATATATTTTCCATTCTCCTGTTGTAAAAGGACATTCAAAAGGTTTGATATTTTTATAAACACAGCAGATGTAATGTTACATTCCAAGTAGACAAGCTAAGCAAGTTTGCTGCATTTTTCAGTAACACCCATACTCAGCAAAGACACTTTTTCAAAAAACCAAAATGAAGTCAGGATATTTATCCCAAAGATGGGTCAAGTACTTAAGGGAAAGGATCTAAGAAGTACTAATAGATCTCTGAAGATCAGCACTGGTGTTTTTTATCACAGAATCATCTCATATTTTACTCAGTGAGGGCTGGCAGCCTGCTGTAATTGTTGGTTGGGACCCCAGTGGTTCTGTCATTACTGGTGGCAAAACTAGGGGGTAATTGTGAAGGCAAAGCATTAGATATGTGGCAAAATACACTTCTTTGTTTAGATCTTATGCTATTATTTCATTATTAAAATATCACATAGTGAAAGGATTATCAATAGTATCTTTATTCTTAAAATTGTTTTCCCTTTTTAAAAGAAATTTTTCTTGAGCAACATTAGGGTGCACAAAATATTTTTATGATAGGACATTAAATATTTAATATGAGAATTCATAATATTTTTTTATTTCTACACAGAACTAGTGCAAAGATGAAATTAAGTAAATATATTCCCATATAATATTTTCCTAGAATATGGTAATTGACCAAAAAAGAAAACAAGTAGAATTGTATAAAAAAACACACAAGCAAGTTTTCAGCTTACATGCAAAAGAGTTTTTAGAAATTTTTCAGCAAAATATTTATTAATTCTAAAAAATAAAAGTTTGAGATTAACCATATAGGTCACAGGCTAATTTAAGGTTACCAACTTCAAAATCCTAAAGTTCTGCCATGAATATTCTGAGTTATAATGAGATCAGGACTAGCACAGCCAGAAACACAGCCCACCCATCTTTATTGGAAAAAAAACCTCCCAAATGATCTCTTACCTGAATTTTCAAAATTACCTAAGGAAATTACTTATCCTACTCAAAGTAAGGTGATCTTTAATTCCTCAAATTTTAGCTGTTTTAAAAACAGCAGTGTGCTATAATCTCTGTACAAGAATGTTGAATTTTGCATGTTTGTTCAACCCTATTGAAGGTTCAAAAATATTGAACAAAACAGATGTAAGAGTTTTCTAGAAATCTAAAAATCAATCAAAAATTTTACCTTCATTACATGAATAAGCACCCAGGTCAAGGACCAAGCCTATGTAGGTGCTCTAAGGTGACAAAAAGTGGACAGTGTAAGCTCACACTTAATTATCTACAAGACACAGCACCCTTCCAAAGTTCAGCAACAGCACAGCAACAACTTTCCCATTTTCTTTAGCATCAATTTCTATCAGCATCAAGACACAAATTTATACAAAATAGACTTGATTAGTTCAAGTACTCAGGGCATTTTTCAATTTCCAAATTTGAGGTTTCACACTTTCCTAGGTGAGATGCAGGAAAATAGACATCCAGCCCTTATAACAAGAGAGGGACTAAATTACACAATGAGTTGTGCATAGAACTGCAGGTGAACCATCAATAGTGCATGAAATCCTGAAAAACTCAGCAGATGTGACAATTGGCTACTCACAGCTTTTTGCCCACAAGAGGCTGTGAAAGCAGGAAAAGATAAACACATCCATAAGGTACCAAGGAGATGTGACATAACCAGCAGTTCACTGACGTCACATTTTCCAAATCAAGTATGAAAAAGACAATTAAAATTTGGGAAGTTTGAAAACAAGCAGTTATCCTTTCAAGCCACAACAAATCAAAAAAGACATTTTGTCAGCTGAGGCATTTGGCCATCAATAAAGCAACAAATGCTTATGCACCAAGTCAAAGAGATGAGCATGAAATCCAGCACTCTAAAGTAATCAGAATTCCTGCACCGTATCCAGCACTACTGATAGCACAGTAAATCACAGCTATGGGATCTGCTGATTTTTTGCTTATTTCACATACTTAAACATCCTGTCAGATCCAAACTTAAAATATTGTCTAATTGGAGAAATACTGAAAGAAAAGTGAAAAAAATTACAAATCCATGAACACATTCTCTCAATACACACCTCTGGTTTTCTGTGTTGCATTATGTTACTCCCCATGATTCCTATTTTAAAAACTCTTTCCTTTATATAATATGTACTTGATTTCAATCCTCTGGACTCGTGATTAGAATTCCAAGACCCAGTACATTTTTATATGGTTATTGGAGGTTAAATAAACTACTAAATACACTTATTTTATACATTTAATACACCTGAACAACACTGTGCATCTGACATTTGCAGGAATGTCAGATCTGGTATCTGCAGAGAGCAGGTGAAAAGAGATGCCAATGTGGAGAAGTCATCCTCATTACTTCAGCTCTCTTGTTGTTACTTCAGACAGGGATTCACAGCCTTCCTTTCTGGATTAGGACCCTGTTTTCTGATCAAAAGTGATGTTTAATTTTAAGACAGGGCTGGAGGCATCTTTAGCTCGTAACAAAGCACCTGCCCACACATAAAGAGCAATGTCCAAACAGTTTCAAATCAACACCCTCTGAAGAACTTACTGCAAAAAGTAACTGGATTAAATATTTGAACAATGTTGGGATGCAGATAGAAACCTAAAACTTCTCTGCTCCTCCTTGTTTAACACCATCTCTCACTTATGTTGGCTCTCACTGCCATTGTCACCATCCCTCCCTGTGAAAGCACTTTCAACTCCAGCATTGTATCTCACATTTTATGACAGCCTGGGTGAACTCAGTTCCTTCATGGCACCTAACACAGTGAATTGTTAAGGTATGAAAACAGCAGCATATGCCTGAACCTTGAGAATAAGCCAGTCTGCAGATCCACAAAATAGGTCTTTATATCAGTGGTGAGAGGCAGTGCTGCTTTTAGCCACATCTGAAATAGTAGTTTTACCTAGTCAGTAGAACATCCTTTCTGGGGCTTTTTTCTTAAAAAAGGTTTTATCTTGAGGTCCAAAAGACCTTCTAAAATTGTATTAAAATAAAATGCATTCTCAATTTTTCCATGCCATTCAGTAACAATTACTTGGGGTTTTGTCTTGCTAGTCTATGCCAGCACAATTCTTCTCATGCTAGGTTCTGATTATTTTCTTTTAATTTCAGCTACTCAATCACTCTCAGACCCTCTGGTTATATACACAGACTTTGCTTTATCCTTCACAGAGGAATGTGCCTACTGATACAACAATTCAAAAATCTCTAGGTCTAGGGAAATTTGGTGCACAGCCTCTCTCTCTGGGACCATTTTATGCCATCTCAGGTCTCCTGAAGCAAGTTGCAGGGAGCATGTCATTATAAATAGGGGAGTTGTCTCTCAGAGTGTTCACTGTCACATCAGAGATGTCAAGAGGAAACTTGTTTGTTGCAAGATGTTCTTACTGGTGTCTCCAAGATGCCATGCATACTCACTGTTCAATATGATGAAAGACACTTGGCAGAAGTGATAAAGTGGGTCAAGGTTCAGCCCAGCAACAAACTCATCATCATTTTAAATCTGCCCTAAAGATCACAGCATTTACCAAATGCCTCACAATATTAATGAACTGTTCCTGAAAGAAATGACAGGATTTGTGTCCCTTCTACATGAAAGGGCACAAATGAAGGGGCCCTGTCCCTATAGGGCATAAATCATTATAAGGCTGCTTCTGACTAGGTCTCTCTTGCAGTTGGTCTAAACACTGGAATCTGTGAAATCAGACACAATACTGTAAACCCATTTTTCTAGCACTGTAGAAAGCAGGACTGTGACCCAAATAAGCTCTCCTATGAATTCTGCTGAGATATTAAAAGACTTTATATCTGTCATCAGACTACATTTTGGACAAACTGTCGTTCTGCTGTCCTCTAGAAACTCTAGAAACAAGAGTGGGTTTTAAACAATACCATTCTACAACTTCTGTCATTTAAATGTCTCTTTTGATGGTTTACCCTCATGAATTAGTCTGCATCCAGACAAGTTGAAACTTATGTTACAGGTCATTCCCCATTTTATATATGGGTCATTCCCCATTTTATTTATTTCTCCAAATCAATTATTACTCTCTTCAAATCTGCTCTTTTAGCTAGTAATACCAATACTAATCTATCCCCTCATGATTTGATGCTATGAATTAGTCTTACAATTTCTGATGCAATATTTCATCTAAACCATCTAAAAAATCTTAAGGGTAATAACTAACTGTAGACCTTGTCTAATTAAAATTTGGCGATTTTATTATATGCCCCTACACCTTATCTTGTGATATTTAGCAAAGGCATCGCTCTTCTTCAAATCACTTATTGTTTTAGAGACTTCTGTCACAAATGTGTTTGAGAAAGAGGTGAAAAGTCTGAGATATTTAGAAGCTGTTTCATACACCTTGCTTTCATTCGGTATCCCTTTAGAATGTGGAGAGGAAGTACCAGGCCTGTGGGTGTATCCTGGATTTATATACTGGTATTATGATATTTTTCTGCTCTTTTCTCTGGTCCTTTCATGACAGTAATCAGAATATTAAAAGCAACTTTTAGACCAATTCTCATTTTGTTTTGACACTACACATCATTTCCCATCTATATGACCCATGACTCTCTACTCACTCTATTCAAGGCCCAAATTCCACATCCTGGCTGGTTTGTAAAGTCAGCTGTGTGTGGTGGTGATTCTTCCTGGGGAGTGTCCTGGAGAGGGAGGTCTGGGGGCACGGGCACACCTGCAGCTGCTTTTGTGGTTTCAGCTCCAGCCCTTAAAAGCATAGTTTGAGTGAGAACAGCTCTTCAGGCGACACAGAAGAGATGGAGCTTTGTATCTGATCTCTTAGGAGGTTTTATTTCAGCTCTCTCCACCAAGAAATCCCAGTACAACAGCTGCTGGGATCAGAGAGAGCCAGCTTTTTACACACTGAGGGTCAGGGTGGGCCAGAGGGGACACCCAGCGAGAAACACAGAACCTACACGAGCTGGAAGGCGCTGCGGGCATACAGCTTTGTTACCTGCAAAGGTGGCCAGCCAAGGCTTCTCCCCTAAGGAGAGGGTGACAAACTGTATCCCAAAGGTCTCTTCTCTCCAAGGGAGGATGGCCACACTGCTGGCTGGCTCCCCAGCCACTACAGGTTTGGACAGAGCCCCTCTGAGGTTCTGCATGTTCCTGCTCCCCTGCACACCTGTACGACCCCTGACACTGATGACCCACGGGAACTGTGAGGGCAGGGGCTTCCAGCTCTGATCACAACCATGCTGCCAAGCTTTCTGTGGAACACAAGGGCAACAGCAGCAGAATTGTGTTTCCTGCAGACCACTCCAGCAGCCTTTCATCAGTTAGAGTCCTACAAGTAGCTTACATTATTAATAGTTTTCTGTATTTTTTTTTCAAGTTTCCATTAATTCCTATAACAAAGCATTCATTTTTGGTGGCAAACATCAGTGCTTTTGAAAGGCACTCTCCTATATCAATTTATGATATAATAGATAGCAAGACACATAAGAGTGTCTGAGAGCACTCCAGAGGCAAGCAGAAGTGTTTACTGATATTATTTTCCCCCAGATTATCAGGTTTTTAGAGGCCAAAGCACTCACCTCCATCTGAAACAGCTACAAGAATTCAAGTGAGTATTTCCTGGCACTGTAGAAGAATTCTAGGTTATTTCTGGGGTTATCACCCAGCATATTGTCTCCACATCATGCATTAGTGAGGCACTTGGACATTGTCACTCAGAATGCTTAGCTCTGATACAAGTGTTAGTCACAATATTAAAAATGCCACTTCTATTGTAACTCTGCTGAAAGATGGTGATTCAGGAAACATCTGAAGAGGCAGCCAAACACCAAATCTACAAATAGCAAAACAGTCAAATACTTTTTGCACAATATCTTGATCACTGGGGGCCCACCCAGCCCAAAGCAGAATTCAATTTGTCCATTCTATGTATTTACATCACAGGATGAGATGGCATCTTTTGACAAATGCCAGGCTTTTTATAAATTATTGAAAATTACACACACACATCTTGCATCAGCATTTTGTCCTTGACCTTCACTGTACACATTTATACTACAACAAACTTCTTTTAAGATATGGGAAAAATAGAAAGAAAAAAAATAAAATTTTAAACCACTCCTACAGACATGCCTTCAGGAAGCTTCTGGTGATGGACCAAAAAACGGCTCATTAAATCCCTGCTGCACCATATCCTACACATCTTATTCTGTCAGGTTACATGATATTTTAAGGCACTACACCACTGCCTTTCCATCTGAGGACAGAAAGTACAATGGAATAGATTCTTAATCCTGTATTTGCAAAATGGAAGAACACAACATAACATCATTGAGGTAAATTTATCTCATTAGTCTTTGTTCATCCACTCTTAGTTGATTCAAAAGTTGTTTTACTTAAGTAGTTAAAAGAGAAACAAAAAGATGGAGAACAAAAAGTAAAAAAAAAGTTATTTTCTCTTCATTTGTCTTACTTCTCGTTTGATTCTTTATGGACACGAGACAAACTGTAATGTGATTAGGTATTAAACCTAGTAAACCTCTTTCCATTGACTTACCTTTTGCATTGCAAAAAATATTTTTTCATTTAAGACCCAGTAAAAATATTTTTCTGGGATATAAGAGTGTGTTTTCTAAATCAAAATTAAAAGTTCTTTTATTGAGTAATTTCTTATTTAATGTAGAAAGGACCCGACTCTGAAATATATTAGGAAATCAATACTGGCAAAGAGTCTAGAGCAAGAGCAAAAAAAGCTAAGTTCACCAGGACAGACATAAACTTATTTTGCCCATACAAGACAAAGAAGTATTTGATTAATCAAAAAGTCTATTAACAGAATCAGCTTGATTTTCTAATATTTTAAGATGATGGATCATGGGCACAACATCGTTTTCTCAATTGCAATGAGATACTGAGTTATAGGTGAAATAAAGGGAGAGATATGGCTAGTCTTACAGTTTTTTGCCCCTAAAAACAGATTTGTATTGCAAGAACAGAAGAACACAAGTATTTTACACGTGAATATGCAAATATTAAAAAATAAGTCAGCTACACTTGCTAGATTAGGTACTGTATCTTTAAGCTGAAATCTCCCCCTACAGATGCATTCTTGAAGCATTCAGGTGCAAAATACTTAGAATACTAAAGCTCAGATTTTGCAATGATGATCTAAGGAGAAAAAGACGTAAAAAATTTAAATTCTGAAGTGTTAAATTCAAAAATGTTATTTATGCACGTATATCATATAAGTTTTCCTTTACTGCTTTTATTAACTAAGTAAATATGTAGGAGGAATAGAACAATCCACGTTTACAGGCCACAGCAGAAAGAATTTTTAGAACTACTGAGACCTACATTTTGGAACAGAAACACTCTGAAAATAATATAGTCCCATTTCTCTGTTCTTCAGGAAAAATGGGGCTGCTGCT
Organism: Anthoscopus minutus; assembly: GCA_013399455.1. Classification (NCBI taxonomy): domain Eukaryota; kingdom Metazoa; phylum Chordata; class Aves; order Passeriformes; family Paridae; genus Anthoscopus; species Anthoscopus minutus. Next base: position 33,640 of record VWYI01011153.1, on the reverse strand, counting down.
CACCTTTGAAAAAGCCATTCTTGTGAAATTCTTCATCACAATACTACTTCTTCTTGATCAAATTTTCTGTAAGTTCTCTGTAAATGCTAAAATATAACTGAAGTACCATCATGGGAAATCTACTGCAATTACACCCTCAGAGACTGGTCTTGATCAGACATATGTTGGAACTGAGCTTCTGATGAACAATGGACATTTATGCATAGTAGCATCCTTGAGTAAAGAGGTGTTAAGTGGCAAATTCAAAATGAGATTCAGAACTTAGACAATGAATAAATATCCTAGAAAATACCATTACCCTACCTAACAGGTATTAAGAATTAAGAGGTCAACAACTCTTGATACCTTCTGTGAATTCTGATGGATATTCACAAACAGACTGAACTTCTTACAAAGTCTGGGTTTCTGTAGCACTTCATTTGCTTGCTCCAGTTTCACTCATCTCTCTGGATTCAAATCCTTGAGTATCCTTTCACAGACATTCCCGACATCTCTTTAATCTCCTGTTTGAAGGATACCATCGTCCAAATATCTGTGCACTTGTTTCAGGAGAAACCCTCTCACAGTGGGTCCCTTCCAACTTAGAAGAGTCTGTGATGTGTCCTTGAAGGGAATTTCACTGGGAACTAAGTTAGCTCATCACTTACCCTGATAATGAAGTCAGCTAACACTCAGACATGGAGATTTCAGGCATGCACCCATTTTGCTGGGTGAAAAGGAAAGAAAAGGAGTACAGTGGGTAGAAAATCAAGAGCATGTGAAAAAATCCCTTTTCCTTTTGTGCAGGCTACACTAGGATACTTGGGTTGCAAGTCAGTTCAAAAGCTTTCTTATATTTAGGCTTGCAAAATCCACTCTCCTCTCCAAAAATCACTAAAAAAAGCATCCCTCTTTACAACCTTAGAGTCTGCTTTGCTAGTTTACCAAATCCATACAATTTTCCCTCCCTGCTCGAATGATCTGTTACTGAATTACAAGCTCATGTGGAAGGCTCAATATCGCTAGGCAGTAAAAAATCCATTATCCTAACATTCCTGCATTTGATTCAGAGAAACTCCAGTCAATTTTTGATAATCAATCTTCATATGCACCCTCTATCAATACCTCCTTGAATTCCAGGGCCAAATACACGCTGGGAAAAAAATAAATCAAGAGACAAGCACAATACATTTGTGGTCTCAAAAGAAAAAAATCCTCTGCAATCAGACACATATTAAATCCTCATAGTCTTAACTCCTGGGAGAAATAAGCCCAGATTGGTGAAACTACTGAAACTCCATTTGAAGCCTAAAGGGTGAAGAGATTCAGCACATTAAAAGTGACTTCTGTTCTTCTGGTCTCCTCTGCCAAATCAGTGACTTCCTATGACAGCAAAAATTAAGAAGAGTTAATGAAACATTACATTCTATTTAAATCAGATAATCAACTAAAAATTTTTGCTGATTTAGGCTGTCAGGAAGACTGAATTCTATTTCACTATCTGCTTTTGCCATATCCAGGGTAACAAAGGGACAGACTAACACAGCACATGCAGTAAAATGGACTGTTTCAGTCCCAGTGGCAACTTCTGCACCAATAATTAGCCAGAACACATGCGTTTAAAACAAAAGTTTAGACAAAATATAAACAAATTATAATTACAACCAAAGCTGTACTTTTGCCAATGGCTTTGCTTACTTATTTTAGGTTCAAAAACAGCTTACCAGGAATGAACTATTGCCATGGCAATTTTACTAGGATTTAGTGACTAGGGACATTCAGGCTAAATATCAGCCCAGTTCTTGCAGCCACACTCTGGCCCTCAATAGATACAGAGAGTAAAGTGAAGTCTGCAAGCCAGAAAAGTTTTAAGGGATCTACTCGTTCTTGTGAATTAGTATTGGATTTGAAAACAGATTGAAAGGTAAGATAAAAGCAGATGGCTCATGCACAAGTTTTGTGACATTGCTTTGCCAATATATTTCCAGCTTGGTTTGTCACACTTCTGTTACTTTTCTATTATCCATTACTCAAACAGACTGCATATTTGATGAAGACATTCAGGAATAATTTCTTGCACACAAAAATGTCAAGTAAGAACAAAATAATGAACAATTTCATTTTAATTTATGATCTCAACTAGAACTTGAATCTCAAAGGAACAACCTGAATTATTACTTCCTTGCATTGCAATGTTAGTCTTGTGTGGAACACAGTCAATGTTATTTATGTCTGAAATGCAACTAAAAAAAAATTTGCTATACTAACTGAACAACCAGCCACAGAAACCCCTCCCTTATAAACCAGGAAACTGGCAGCAAGTAGTGCTGTAGGTGTGCCTGTAACCCCTTGCTGTGGTACCTAGCACACAAAAAATTAAGCCATTTTCCACCACAAACATTAAGAGATCTGGCAGATAAATATTTGGAAACTGAAAAGCTGGTATTACAAGCAGATTGAAGCATGGCACCATCATATCCTGAATTTCTTTAGGGTATGTTCCTTCTGCTCACTCTTTGATTGCAAAGACAGAAAAATAAAAGCAAAGCAAAGCAATGCTGTTTTTAGATAACAAACCATCTGGTAAAATGCCTACAATAATTACTCTGTTTCCTTTACAATAACTTTCCATATGTTGGTAACTATTCATATTTTCTTGTCCCACAATATAATAAGCTTGGAACTAAAAATGCACTCTAGAGTGCTGGAATTGCATTTACATTCAGAATTTAGGATATAACCTACTGCAACTGTACTTATTCTTCAAGTAGAAATTATGCTTATGATTTAACATGGTTCTTCATCACCAATCCTTATTAGATTTCAAATTGCAATGATCTTGTAAAACAAAGAACTATCACACATTTTTTCTTTTTCTCTCTCTCTTTTTTTTTAGATAAAAGCCAGCATATCTATTTCACCTATTTACTTGCTCTTCGTATTATAGAAATATTGAAATATTTCCAAAAATAAAACTATCTTTTTATCTCCATCCCGCTAGACACAGTCTGTATCTTCATCAGCCTTCCTGTGGCCAAGATTTACTACCCAAGATGAGTAAATGCACTGAACATTTTTTACACTAATCTTAACTAATTCCTTTTCTGCTCCAGAGAACATTTCAACCTTTTCTCCTTGTAATTTTTATTTCCCATAAAGAGCTTTTACCAAAAAACGCATATGACTCCATATTAGATATGACTACACCCCACAAACTAAGCAATTATTCCTTTGACTTCCTAACAGACACAACTACTGGCTTGTCAGCATTTTCCAACTATATCAAAGTGACCTAGCAAAATGTGTCAGTTCTATTTACAAAGCTCACCCAACTAGTGTAAAATATTTGTGTACTGGAAATATTTGTGTACAAGGAAATCTTAAGTTGCTGAAGTTGTAGGTTAAGAACTGTAAAAAACAATCAAGCCCTTAGACAGAACAAGCTACCTATTGACAAAGTAGTAAAATACTCAGAGACATGACAGGAACAGCAGAGTTTAAATTCTGTAAGAAATACTGACACCCTACAACTGAAGCAATGCATGACACCTACACTGTTAATATTCAAGTACTTGCTTAGCTAGATGACAGAAATTCTCTTGATTTAGCATCAAGTCTTTTCTCTATAACTTGTCAAAATGTGACAAGTTACACCCCACAGCACCCAGCAGTACAGAAATGACCTAACAATGCAAACAACACCCCTGAGGCTGAGGAAAGAAATACTGGTAAAAATAAATCTCACATTCTTTAAATACAGTCTCCCAAAATTGTATGAAAAAGTCAAAACATGTGGTAAACCACAGGAATTTAAAATGTATGTTTGCACACTCCTTAATGTTACAGATTCTCTGATCTCTGCAGCAAAAAAACTGAACCAAACAGGACATTGACCTTAATTTTTCTTACAATCAATATTTACCCACAGGCCAAAAGCCAAGCACCAGATAGTGTGCATTGGCATAATGAAATTGCATTAGGGATGGAAGGGGTAAATAAACTGAAAAACAACAACTAAGGCTGTTGTCCAAAAATATTTGAGGGGAAAAGCAAAATTTGAAAGAAAAACAGTTAAAATAGAAATCATTCCATAAATACTAAGCATATTAACAGCCTAGTTAGAACCAAAAATATGTTCCATAGATCACTTATTTCAGTGTGTATTACTGTCATCTGCCTTAAAAACTGAGGTTTCAAAATTGCATCAGAAATTTTCCTGGTTTTGCTGTTTCTTGCAGCAATGACAACTTCCAAAATAATACCACAGTGCATAGCCAGTTGGGAGGTAGGGCGTGGTGTTAAGGAAAAATACCCTATGTAAGATTCATGGGGCAGTAGCCCATCTACTTTTTATAATAGAAAATAAAATTTCTTCTCTTTGGCATTCAAAAAAGATCCCTTCAGCCTGAGATTGTTAGAAATGGGCCACATTTCTGTGATTTAATGCCAGTCCATCCTATAAAGGTTCTCGTAGTTTTTGAGTGGAAAGCTTAACCATTTTAGAAATGTGGCTTTATCTTTATGCAAGAGAAGGGAGAAAAAAGCATCACACACCTGTGAAATATGCTCTCTCTGCTTGTCCAGTGGCAAGAGTAATTGAGACTTATCTTCAGGATGAGATATTTCTATCTTACAATTGACCTTTTACTGCATCAGCTCCAGGTTCCCTTTCTTACCTCGTTGCATTCACCCTCCACTCCCACATTTATAAAATGGGAGAATGTCACATTTCACTGCAGTGCTTGTTGAACTAGGTAGGAATTTACTCCTTTCACAACCCTCTTGGATCTACAGAATACACTTCAGTGTGTCTTGGTAATTAGGGAATGTGTCACTCTCAAGCAAAGATTTCTTCTCACAGAAGAAAGAAGGTAACTCATTCTTGAGTTTCTTGAGTTCACAAACTTTCATTTCAGACTTTGTCCACTGCAGGTCACAGCTTTGCTCCTATTTTAGCCAAAGACAGAAACTGCCTACTCTCCCCACTCCTCTATCACTCAAAGCCGAGTTCTTAAAGTATGTCTTGGTGGAAATGCATCCCTTTCTAAACACTTGCTATAACTGCACAATTACATATTGACAAGCTTTGATTGTGTATGACAACATTTGGGCACAATTTAAATTTTCTCCTTGAAATGTAAAGCTTTCATTTATCAATTTTCTTTTAAAGATAATGCAGCCTAACTTCTCTGAGAATTTCTTATAGATAGGATGTAACAATAGTAAATTCCATGCTGATTAAGAGAACTTTATGCATAAAGAAAAATTAAAAACAAAAAAAAAGGGAAAAAAAAGGAAAAGAAAAAAAATACACCTTTTTGTCTATATCTGTCCCAAAAAGCATTCCAGTTTAAAATACTTTCAAATTTATTTTTTTTTCACTCAGAGCCCTTGAATTTTACAAGACACAGAAAATTATGGAAGACTTTTTATATTTACTTCTTTATAAACAGAAGTGGATTTACATTTTGTTCCACTTATTTGAAGTTATAGTAACTTTTTGAGGATAGCCAGAAGTCATACATAAGTGTTGTAGGTTACAACATGTTCTTAAATTACAGGTAAAAGCAAAGTAAAGTGAAAGCTTGATAGTGGGCCCTGCATGCAACATTTACATCCAAAACTTGATATTAATTGGCACACATCCCCATTGTTCTCTGTTGAAATCTCACACTTCAGATCAGTTTGTTTTCTGTGAATGAAGAAGAACATTTAATTGTGAGTTTTATTAACACAAGCACACATATATCAGAATTCACCTCTTATTGTTGGTGTATCAGATGCTTATAATTACAGCAAACTAATGTCTGGACTATGTTCAAAATCTTTTTTTTTTGTATTCATATAATGCTAAATCATAGTTTAATCCAAGCCTGACTTGCCCTTTTAGTGCTACCATCAACACTTATTTTACTAATGACCTGCTGAATTCAGTTTGGATCCTCTGCTACATGGATCATCATAATTTTGGAATCTCTCAAAGATCAAAGAAAACCCTACACATTAATTATACTGCTAATCAACTTGCTAGGCAAAGTCTTCTTGGTTCTACAGAGATTTTTTCATGCACTCCAGGATATCATTGGCTGCTAAGTACTACATCTCTAATCCAACAAGAAGGGAGTTACGCTTAAAATGAGGGAGAGGAGATAACCTCTCCAATATTCAGTTTTCTGCACAGTGATTATACCTGCAAAAATTTTAAATATTTATTAACACTCGTTCTACCTGGATTCTTTAGAAAAACCCAGCATGCACAGAGAGCCTCTGCATTTTCAAGTGTCTGAATTCATAAACATCACAAAATGTCTTCCATGCAGAAAAGAAAGGCCATAAAATATATTGTCTTAAATCCTAACTGAGGCTTTCCTAATCAAACTTCTGGATTAAAAGCTTAACCCAATTAGCTCCCTATTAAAAGATGTGGTCACAGAATTTTCACATTTCCTTTCCAATTGCTTCCTCTTATCTGATCTCCATCCTTGGGTCCTTGTGGTGACCTATATAAAACGACAAAGTCTCATTATCAGAATTCTGCAGCACCCAGAACTGGCTGTAATTGATGAAGCCACAGCTGGAGCAAGAGCCTGTGGATAGAAAGTCAGGCAGAAAGGTGTTCCTTTGAAATAAGACAGAAATGGACTGTTCCCACCAGGGCTTTGAAAACAAGGGCTGGTAAAATGAGAAGTTCTATTATATAAAAATAAGGATGATTTAGGGGAAAAAAATCTTGATACTTTTATCCTCCTAATCCCTCTCTGCCCATCCAGCCAGTCATTCAGGAGCACCATCCCTCACAGACTTCATGTGCTTACAAAGGAAGAAAAAAACAAACCTAACTTCTGTTGAAATTGTGAGTACAGAAGGGGACACTTCATACCCCACATAAAAATTAATGAGTAAGTCTAGTCATAGAAAAGCCATGGAATTCCTGGAACTCTAGAGAGGACATACACAGACATCATTCAAAAAATAGCTCATGAATTAAATTACCACTTCACACATCCTCTAAGAGGTGGGCCAGCACTGTTCAGCAGAACAACCACAGCACACCACGGAATATTTTGAGTTTTGAGAGCACATAAAATTAATGTGAGCAATGCTTTCATTTTAGTAACTGAAAGCAAAGTGGGGAGACAATAGCTCTGTCATCCTACCTAATTCTCTTGAAATCTGGAGTACTCTTGGGACCTGCACTGTGCATGAACTACTTTCTTAGATGCATCAAAGATGTTGATCTTCAAGTGTTTACAATGCCAAAACCATCCGGTCTTGCTGCATACATTTTCTCTCCATCATGACTGAACTTTCATATGAGGAGGTCTATTATCAGCCACCCCAAAGATGACTTTCCTCTGTGTGTGAAGGAAACTTCCTCCAAGTGAAGGAAGCTTCTGATTAAACCTCTCCAAACTCTTTCTGTTCTGACTTTAAAATTCTTTTATTTTAGCTATAAAAGGTTTGTTCTTTAGGCTTAGAATTGAGTATTCCTGTTCCAATTTTATGAGCTCCCAGTACTGGCAATTGTAAAGGAACTCCAAGGTTTTGACAGCAGAGAACAATTTTTCAGGATTTCTTAGATTACCTCCAGTATTTAAGTGCCTATAAACATGAGCCACAATATTTGTACATGAATGTATCTTGGCTACACCAGACAATAAAACCTCCAATTATATGCACTTCCATTCAGAAGCCTTCACAGAGTTCACCCATGCCAAAACACATGGGGTTTTCAGTAAACAAAGTAAAACAGCAAGATTTTTGTCATCTAACATTGACTTAACACAGAATTCTTAGCCCTGTCTATAATCTATGCTTAAGGGTCATAGCTGGAGTTAAAAGAAAAAAATACTTGAAAGATATTTTAACATGCCCATTGTTTCAGAACAAAACAGTACTGACAGTAACAACCTAAAAGCATGAAACTTCAGCCAAAACAGGCACAATGTGGATTTTGCTTCCTAGCCTTATACCATATAATAAAAATGTCACCTGCATGTGTGCCATCTTAAAGAACTGAAAACAAAGTTTTCGTGCCTCAAAAATATATCAAATTAGATTAATTTAATTGGCTTTATTTTATAGTTTTTCATATACAACCTATTTTGGTTAGTAAGTGGGACTACAAAAAACAATTCAGTTTAAATTGTATGTGTCATGTGGAGGCAAACATTCTATAGTTAATCTTTTATAGAAAAAAAATCATAGATAAATTGTTCTAGATATGGCAACTACTTGTAACTGAGAGGCGTAAAACACTGGGCCAGAAAAATGACCTTTCAAAACTTTCATTTTAGTAAAGCAACCTAATTTTTCCTCTCTGTGGCCAAGAAGTAACTTTTCCCTAATAATGTTCTAAGAAGTATGAAAACTCTCAAAACTTGTGGACTACAACAATTTCAAAGTTTCTTTGTACAAAAGTAGGTTTAAATATGACTGTGGTTTTTCTGCATCTCACACTCCAATTTATAATTGCCATAAATATTTTGAAAAATTCTACTAGAACTTATTTTGTCAGCATCTTAGATTGCAGCAGTTAACCTCAGCTAACACATTAATTTGATCCAGAAATCTGCTTGTACCTTACTTTTTCTCCAATCACCACCAAAGCATCCTTCATAAGTGTAGTAAGTTAAAAATAAAATAAATAAAAAGAAAAAACACAAGGGGGAAAAACGCTTTTCCTTGTTCCTTCAAACAAGTGCATTTATACACTTTGAAAATTAATTATAAAGTGTAGTACCCATATTTTATAAATAAATGCAGTTACAGCTGCAACCCTCCTGCACCTTAGAATAATCCTTAGAAAGATATCCCTTCTAAAAGAAAGATATTTACCAGTATATTTATATGTCAATGTCTCCAAATACTTCCAGAGACATAAGAGGATAATATTGAAGTGTAATGCAGAAAGAACTTTTTCAGAACTGAAGTATGGACCACCAATACTTTTTTTTTTTAAATTAAAAGTCTGCATAACTTTTTGGTGTGTGCTCCAATTCCACTGATTCAACCAAAGTACATTTTCCTAAAAAGGCTGATCCATCCTTAGAAGACATTCAAACATATTTTTGTTTTTTTAAGATATAAACAACTCATTTGCATCTTGCCTTATAAAATTATATTGAGCATCGTGCTGTATCTTATTATAAACAGGAACTATTATAAATACATACAAGAAATGAGCATTCCTAAAATATAATGAGCAAAACTGTGATCTGCATGCTGTGGTTCATTAGGTTCTCATATGAAAAGCAAAAACACCACAGCTCAAATTTTAAAACTGTGGTTTTAAATTAGTTCTTTGAGAGCTCCTCATCTATTAAAATGCAGTGGGAAATGGATATGAGAAGACAGATGCTGTAAGTTCAGTTCATTACTATCAGCTCTGCATTATTTCCCAACCTTCCTGACACTATGAAGATTGATTGCTACTCTATTCCTTTAGATGTATGTGGATTTGAATAAAGAGCTTCTTTTCTCTATCACATTTCAGAAATGTTACTATCTCTCTTTTTTTCTCCCTTTTCCTTACATTCATGGTACATTTTGGAGATCTCTTGTCTCAACACACTCTCATGAAGCACTGGAACAGAAATCATTAGCAATTTTGACTGAACTCTGTCATGTCTCCAAAGCAGCAGAAGTGTTTCACATGGGGAGAGCAGTTCTGTCCTTCCCAGAAAAGACCTACATTAGGTCCAGACCAGTGGCCAAAACACAGGTGCCATCATGATCCAAGAATGGCGATGATTTTCACCATAGACATATGTAAGTAAGGAAGAGGAGATAAAAGCACTCAAGTTAAAAAAGCATGCACTAGGAAAAGCTCTCACAAACTACAGCTGACCTCTTCATCAAGCAGCTTATTTTCAGTACCATATGAAAGCTCAGGCTGTTTATTGAACTTCTAAGTAAAAAAAAAAAAACAACCAAAACCAACAAGATTACCAGTTAATAATATTATCTCTTGGGTAAGAACAAAATTATTGAGTTCTGGGAGTTTTTTATTTTTAAAATCTACCTTATTGTAGGAGAACAAAAGATCTGCCTTGCCATATATCAAGGCTGTATAATTTGGTTCTTTATTTCATGTCACATAAGACTTAATTGCCTTAACTCACCAAAGGAGTCACACCTCTACAATTTGTAAAACCAAAGAAAGAAAAAGTATTTTGTAAAACCAAAGAAAGAAAAATAAAACATGTATTTTAACTGAGGTCTTTCATCAGATACTTTCATGAGGTTTCATTTGAGGATACACACTGAGGAAACAATGATTTGAATATGTAAATAATGGAAGAGGATGCCCATTCACAGCAGGACAGCTACTTTGCTCTGCACCTTGCAAAACTTGTATTAGTCAAAACTTGATAATAATGCCAAGAATTACATTTATATAAAATCTTCTACAACTAGAAAATTATGTTTATACAGCAACCATGGACCACTGATACATGGTTAGCAGAATGTAGGCAATTCCCAAGGAATCTGGTTACTGAAGTCATGCCAGGTTAACTGAACTACATTTTGTTAAACTAATACATTCTTTGTGCAGAGACTTTTCTATAATAGGTTTTCAAATAGTTATTTCAACTTAAGTTGTGTCTGTGAAGTTGTGCTGTTCTCATTTTATGAGAATTTCATATAATCGTGCTAAAGAGAACTCTTGCTTCAAACTCCTACACTTTCATTGCTGCATGCAGACATGGAGAGGGGAGATAGGGCAGCAGGATTATTAGACTGGAGACAGGCAGCTTTCCCATTTCCTTCCAAAGGCAGCCACAAATATTACTTGCTCATGTCTTATTAATCCAGCCTTTGGCACTACTTTTCCTGCATTGTCATGACAAACCAACCACGGAGCAAATGCTGCTAAGGTCTCCATATTCCACGATCCATTTTCTTTTGAGACAAACAGGAAGCTCTTACATACAGGAATTGTTCCTTCCCTCTGTGCTGATGCAAGTGCAGCAGGATTCTCATTCACTTGTAATTGTATAGATACTACAAACATACATGAACTATTATACACAGAATTACAAAAAAATTATGGTCTTGGCTGAGTACCATGGCTGCAATGTCAGAATCTTTTATGGGAGGTTATTGCAGTCAGCTCAAATGACCCAAATTTGACAGGCTATGAAAACTCCAGCCCTTCCCAAGCTAAATGAATGTGAACAGCTCTCAACACAAGTGTAAGAGCTCTTGAGGGTGTTTTACACTGTGCCTAAAACTATCTGACCCAAGGATACACCTCACTGATTATTGCTACCTGGAAGGGAGTCTACATCCAAAGGAAAGAAACAGGCTTATAACTCAGAAATTCTATCTGAATTATAAGCTTAGGAAAAAACAGATTTTGCTTTTCAGTGATCATGCCTCAGAATATCTACCATGAGAATGCCTAAATGCAAGAGCTTTGTATGTTATATTACATCCTTAAAGACTGCTAAAAATTTAACTAGCTGGAATCCAAAACATGTGACCCTAAATTGAGAAGCCGTTAAATAAAACATGTAGGAACACACTCAAAGCTTTCATTTGGAATTCTGTTGTGGCCATTCTATATTTGGAGCTTGAATGTCTCAAGGATTACCTTAGGTAACCTATTAAAAAGGAATCTGTGGGGTGGGGGGAAGTCAGTGGCTCTAGGAGGAAAAATAAAAATAAATACTCTTTTTAAACCTGCAGCCTACATGAAATGTAGAAGTAAACAAGGAGTTTGAAGTGTATTTTGTCATAGCCAATAGTTTACCTAATTAAATTGGGGGATCATTGTCATTTAGCATTGCTTCACTCATAAGTGGATATCCAGAATGAGCAGCCAGCTGTCAGAAAGTCACAGAGATGAATATTAATGGTATCAATGCATGTTGGGGGGTAAAAAGCCCAAAAGCTTTGCTGTCACATTAAGTTCTTACATATAAAAACATATTCCCCCATTTTGTGGGCTGAAAATTCACAAAATTATCTCTCATTTTACTACTTTTTAACAAATATGTGGTAACCAGCACAGCTCTAGCCAGCATTAGGCAAGGGTGGTGAATCTGGGGAGGGGAGTGTTCCCACTCTTAAAGCTTTCAGTTAATTGATCCTGATATATGAACCCATACACATGGGAGAAACCAAATCCTGATAGTCTGATAGAAGGGGTAACTGAAGCCACTATCAGGAACACTTTTCCTAATAGAATCTGCATGCTCCAGGAGCAAGAACAAGGCAACACTGCATTTAACACTCTCTGGTCATGAGCTTACCAGCTTCAGAAGCTCCTCATTAACTTTTGCCCTGTGGCAGAACTTAGCTTTTCAGAAAATACACTGACAAGGTGCTTCTCTATTCAATTTCTAAACAATTAAAATTTGCATACACCTGAAACAATAAAAATGATTGGTTATGACAGCACATTACAAGATTTTGGAAAACGATTTTTTCTGAATGTTTTTCTAATCCTTTCTGGCGATTTCTTCAGTCCTGTCCCATATAATCTGCAAATCAATAGTATGTTGGACTTTTATTGAAACATTCCACATTTTTAGACAGGGCAATACTGATTAGACTAATTTCTTCAATTAAATTTTCACCAGCCCAATATTACTACATTATTTATAAGCTGTTTGCTGGTTTACAAGGTTCATCCATTAAACCAAAATAGTCTTTTCAGTGACATTTTTTTTAATTGAGACCAGGACACTATTTAATATTCAACCCAAAAAATGGCTGCAGTAAAGGATAATAACAAAACTGTTTGACTTTAAAAGTTATTTTAGCAATTGTGGAACTATGAGCAAAAACCAGAAACAACAACATAAAAATCACTGAGTAAAAAGTAAGGTTACTTTCTTGCTGGAAGAATATGGCTTACAGAATAAAAATGTTGGAGAAATATTGCTTCATGTGTATTTGTTTCCACTCTCTGTCAAACACAGATCTTCTATTAAAAAAAGAAAGTTTGAAGGTAATAAAGAATTTTACGAATCCTTTATTAAAAATTAGCATCCCATCCACGAGTTTCTCCTAGAAATAAAAAGACTCAACACTAAGCATACTAAAAAACTATAAAAATTGTGTTACACATTTGTCTTTCAAATTCTCCAATAGACCTAAATTTGAATTTTCCCATCAGTGTAAACTCATCTGTGTGATGATGGTCAAATCTAAGAACAAAAAATTAATCTAAGTTTTCTTACAATGAAGAAGTATGTGTTTTTTTGTTCGGCTGGTTGATTGTGGACTTTTTTCTTTTAAGTACAAAATAATTAATCTACTTACATTTTACTGAACCAAGTACAGACTAGTCCTGACTGTCGTACCTTTGGATCCAATTTCTCTATAATGCTAGGCTTCCCCATTTCTATTCAAATTACAAGCCATAATTGAGAATTCATTATCTATTGAATCTTACTTTTTAATTCATTATCTATTGAATTTACTTTTTAATGAAACCAAAACAAAATAACACAGCAGAAAATGTTGCCTAGCTTACAAACATCCCTTCATTAAACCTCCTTTTTTAATTAAAAATATGATATTAAAGTCAGGTCTAGTGTAACCTGTAAGATCTAAACCTCTAAGTAAATACTTGGATAAAAAGTTATTAAAAACATTTGTTACTACCTCATTAACTTCTGTGTTTGTCAAATATGTCTATTAAAGAATGTTAAAATTTAATCTTATGTCAACCCATTAAAAAGCAGAAAACAAGGAGAGAAATGAAAGAACAACACATTACTACTAAGAGTCTGAAGCAATCAAGGCAGTGATAGTGATAGCAAATTTTACCACCTAAAGAACACTGAGGCATGATATATGAAAAGGAGAGTCAGATACTTCTAAGGACAGAAAGAGATGAGTAAAATAATACATTTCTGCAGTTATTAGAAATATTATTTCTTTAATACTTAGCAAGGGATGTTACTTACTATTTGTTACTTTCTTTATAACATGGAGAAAGATTGAGAAGTATAATTGAAGGGGACAAGCAAACCCATAAATAAACTGAGACTAATGAGGAATTGCCACCAAGCACCATCTTTGATAAGAAAGAAAAAAATCTCAAAAATCATTCAGAGTAGGAGAAATTAAGAGCGGCCTTATACTGTGCTACCCCACTGGCACAAAAGAAGAGAGACAGCAAAATAAAAGAACACATTTCAGAATCAGAGACACCAGGTTACAAAGTCATAAAATTTGCTTTCCTGTAATTTAGGAAAAAATAAATCCTGTTTGTTGTTTTTAACATAATCCTGTTCCCAAGAGATGAAAATCCTTTAGATTTCATTTATTATATATAAATCTGTCTCACATGAAATTCAACAGAATAGCAATAATGTCACTGCATGTGCTGCTGGTTATATCAGTTATTATTTTTTTGCCTTACTCTAATTTCAAGCACAGTAGTCATTAAGCACTGCAGCTTTCAGGCCAAAAACTTTAACTTACAACTGTCACAAAACTTCAAACGAGTTCATATTTTTGGAAGTGTCTAGGAATACATGCTTGGTTTATTACATCAAAGAACCAGTTCGCTCACATTCCTTCATCTGGACAAGACACAGCATTCATGAAAGAAGTGAAAGCTAGAAAGCTTATTTTCCTGACAATGGACACTATAATCTGAAATGGTTTAGAAGAGAAGCTGTCACTATTCCCTGAAATTGTGCAATCCAGCAAAACTCACCCTTAGCGGCAGCACAGAATTCAGATAATGTGACAAGGGAGCTGGACAGCATTCCACCCAAAGCAGAAATGTGTTTCATCTGATAAAAGTAAACCTGAATATAAAATCATAAATATTTTTTACTCATTTTGAACACAGATGCAGAGTAATGTGTAAGCTACGTTGCACAAATTAATCAATTCTTTGAGTTTTAGCTGACAATGTAATTTCTTAAGGTAAAATTTCATCTTTTTCCAACCTGACTGCTGTCATCCATTGCAGTAACACTGTAAGCAAAGCAAACCCTTTCCCTAAGTGAAATTTCATTCTTCTTCCTCCTTTTTCATTCCTCCTCCCTTTTTTTCTTCCAAAGATCATCCTGTAAACAGAAGATTTCAATAAACTATCTCTGCACAGAGTCAAGCTATGCCAAAAATTTCTGTTGTTAAAAGCAGCAGATTGAAAATTAAGCAGTTAAAAGTTTTAAATCTCAATGATTCACCCATTTGTAACATGAAAATAATATCTTACTTCTTTCCCAGCACGAAAAAATATCAGAATGACCTACTGTTAGCATTTTTACAATTAAAAATACTTCACAAAATACACTTGTTTCCTCCTAAACAAGTTAGAAAACCTTCAGGCCTAACTTTGTATTTCCTAGTTTCATAAAACTTTCTCAGTTTAATTTTAACATAAGAGGTGACGATAAATTTGGTTTACTGACTGTGCACATGTCAAACGGCTATAAAATACAAACACGACATGAGGATTCTGCAGGAGCAACAAAGAAAGGATGCAGATGGCATCACAGTGAGAATTTGTGCTACAGATGGAAGTATTTCCCAGACGAAGGCTTTTGTTAATCACTGAATTGTGCCCCGGAGCGCGGTGATTTTATCCCGCGGCTCCCCCGGGACAGCGGCCGAGCATCAGCAGCCGAGGTCCGGGACAGCCCCGATGGCCCCGGGGCGGGACGGGCAGCTCGGCTGGGAACTCCCCCGGGCACTGCCCTCGGCCCTGGGAATCGCATCCCTGCGGGGCTGCCGGCGCCACAGCTGCAACAGCTGGACTTGAGAGCCCTCCTGCCCTGCCATGGAGCACCGGGGACACAGCCTGGCTAAACTTTGAACAGAGGCGCTGCTGCAAAAAGCGAGGGCAGCCGCTCAGTGTCGGTGTGTGACTACATCGGTGTCTTAGGCACCAGGACACACTGCGTGCCTTCTGCAAAACCCTCTGCAGAAGGAATTGTTCCACACTATTAAGTCTTTCTATTATGCATTCTCTATTGTTAGATAATGCTATTTTAAGTTCTTCTCCAGGTCTTACAACAAAACTGTGTAAACAGACTTCACACTGATAGCATTTAATTGCTTTGCATGGGCATTGTTTAATGCATGAATGATTCGAGCAATTAAGAGCCAGAGGTGCTGCTTAGTTTCCATCCTTTTAGAACCCAGGAAAAGCTAGTGAAATAAAGGAATGATTCTCAACTGGACTCATGCAGTCTGAAACCATTCAGTGTTTCTTCTGAAAAAAGAAAGCATGCCTATGATCCTAGGGTTTAACAGGTATCACTTTTATACTTTTGGACTATCAATATGACATTAATGCTTTTTCAAGCATATTTTAAAACAGCAAGAACAGTTACTTTGTTGATTTCTATAGAACCAGAGCATTTATAAGCAATACATCCAAATGATGGATTACAACTGAGAAAGTTTATTTCATTCTTTTAAAAAATCAACTACATATTCAGCCATTCAGTTAAGACAGCACCAATAATTTCCCAAAGAAACTTGGATAAGAAGATACAGTGTCCACTTTTGTGTCTAGTGAAGAAGCATTTCTTTTGAGAAATCAAATTGGTTTTGTCACATTTTATCATCATATGGATCTATTTCCAACAACCAAAAAAATACTCTTACTTTCAGAATTACACACTCATGCAAAATGCAAACATAGATAAAACATTACGTTTTTTACAGGAATAAAATAGTTCTGAATTTCTAAGAAACAGAGTTGAATTATGGTTCAAGATAAACAGAACAATGCTTATCATTCATTGCTTTTCAATGTCTTGCAACAACAATATTTTATATAAACTATACTTTAGCACAATCTCATAGACATTTAAAGTTACTGAAATGGGAGGGTAATTTTGCTAGATAAATACCTAAGAGACTCTCAGGGCACCAGCCTCAAAACTGGTAACACTGAACACTTTTACTGGTCTTAACAGCTGGCCTGAACTGACATGAAAGGGGAAGCAGAAGGTCCTGATAAAGGATCTGACAGTGACTGGTGTATAAATCAAGACACATCAAAACACATCAATTGCAAAACTCTACAATTTTCAAAACCCTGATTTTAAAAATGTGCTGAATTGGATTTTTAACTTCTAGTTTTCATATGCTTTCCTAAAGAAGAGATAACATCCAGATGACATTCTGATAACTATTGCAATATTTTTTTTTATAACTACTGCTATTACATCAAGTTCAAAACCTTTTGTTACAAATGCCAACCCATTACACAAATTTCTTTGTCTAAATAGTTACATCTTACGGGTACATATTCCTGCTCTTAAATCTTGCATATTTCGCTTGAAAGTTATGAGATGTTTCTCTTTGTTAATTAAAAGACACATGCTAGGATAAACTTTGTGAACCTATATGATAGCTCCTTTTTTCAAATGAACTATCCGATTTTTTTCCTTGACCAACCCAGACACCTGAAATTGAATTCCAGAGGAAGGGAGATATGAGCAAGATCTACCTTTTCCATAGACACTGTGTGTCTGATGTACCAACCATGAAGCTATTAGAGCCATCATGCACCAAGCCTGGCTTCTTTCAGAGGATGCACACTTATCTGTAAGGAGATTCTCCTGGAGAAGGCTCATTCTCTGCATCACACCAAGCTACAGAAGTCTGTGTTGGCATGGGAGCCAGAGTGGCAAGGAGAAACAGCCAATATTATTACAAATAATAAATGGAATTTCTTTCTTCCAATGAATTCCATCTATTATTTGTGAATAAATAAATATTTATACACATATTATTTGTAAAAGAAAAATTTATTTACTTCAACCAAGTCCAGAAAATACAACTGGCTGACAATCAAATATTGACTTGCAATTTGTAGGCAAACTGCTGGGAGAAAGCTGGATGTGCATCAGCCTTTATAGAAAGCTGACCTGGCAGCCAGGGAAAAATGCACAGAAAAAGATTCCTGCATCTGCAGGTTACTGTAATTAGCAAAGAGAATTCTGGGAAACTTCCTAAGACACAAAATCAGAACTGGCTCATTTTATTCATATAAAGTAAGAGAATTTAATGTGGACAATTTAACGATTACATTCAGCTTTCAGTTGTTAGCAGATTTTTTAGTGTGGAAAATAAGCAGACTACAGATGGGGAAAACATTGGAGCTGGCTCAGCAGGGTTAATTCTGGCATGATGCTGCATTACCAGTCAGCTGCAGTGCCTCAGCACCACACTCCAGGGACCGGGGTAATTGTGCATGGAGCTGGCAGGGAGTCAGGAGCTTTGTTAGCTCCTGATCAGCATTAACCATTCTAAATAAAGCTCAGCTCTATGCAGACAAATGTAGGTGACTCCACATGATCCTCATCAGTACCCTGGAGCTTTCTTCCATGTGGTGTATGCTGTTTCCCCAATAACAGATAATGCAAAGTGACTACTAGCAGGAGAAAGATTTTGTCCAAAGCTGTTCCACTCCAATTTCAGCCCTTCTGCAAAACTTCCCTTCTGTACAAAACTTCCCAAAAAGTACAAGGAAAGGAGGAAGTTAGTAGAAGGAAACAGACTTTTGCATTTTCACAGGTGCACAAAAACCCCTGCAATAAAGTTTAAAAATAGCATTTGCATTTGGTGTGTTTATTACTACAGAGTGAAAATGTTTCATCATCATGAGATGAGCTTTAACCATTACTGAGAATTCCATAAGGTTATAGTCCACACAAAGGAACACTCTCAGGGATTCAGAACCACTCTACAGAAATTAAGACAAACTAAACAATTCACCAGAAGAACACCCTGCGACAAGCTAAACTTGTAAAAGTAAAAATAAAAGGGGGACAAAATGAAGGCCTAAATACAAAGGGAGACCAAATTAAAACCTTGGCACAACTAAACATAGCATCAAAATCCACCAGATTGCAGGATGATTTGCTAAAACACTTCTAGAATAAATCTGATAGGGACAATAAGGAAAGTAAATTAGTATCAGCAGGTAAAAATCTACATTACCTATCAGCTCTGAAGAAGACACCCATAAGCTCTAAAAGGTAACCATATCGTTAAATTGTATAAGAAAGTTTGTAATATTTGGTATGAAAAATACAGAGTCTATTTTGTGGTCTGAAGGTATATCTTTTTCTTGGAAGATAAGAGATTTCCAAAGTGAAACATGAGCATATCTTATTCCAACATTATAGAGATACAGAAACTTCTGATGTAGAAGAAAATTGTGAGAAAATTTCTAGGGGCAGATTATAAAATCAAGCCTTGCAATACCAAGTTTCCAAACCTTTAGATCGAAAATCAATGGTAACAGATCAGGCAGGAGACAAAGAAGAACAAGCAGGGTAAGGACAGGATTTTTTTCTTACATCCATTAATTATTTGTAGCCAGAACTATTTTATCTGAACTGACCAATAAAGTGTCTTGCAGATATTGATCACTATGACAGTCTATTGATCTAATCCACAATCAGCTGAGTGCAATGGAAACAGTCTTTAACTAGGAACTTAAATGTGGCTGAAAAACAGATTGTTATTTCTTTCTTCATTCATCTCATCTTGAATCATATCAAATCTTTTACTTTCACATAGAATCCAATGTAGAACTCACCCTATAGTGATACAACAAAAACATTAAAAAAAGAATTGTAAAGAAAGAGTAAAACCCAAGAGTCCCTAGGACAAACTGTGCTTACCACATCTGTACAGCACAGCAAATGACTCAAGGTTTCAGAGCAAGGCCTCTGAGCTGCACTGCTCTATTCAAGCCATTTCAGAGTTCCTGGAGAAATGAGCTTCTTGAAGACTGTCAGCAGCACCACAATCCAATGTGAAAAAATTAAAGCATGCTTGGACACTATTGGGTGCATCTGCACATATAAAAATGATGGGAGTCCAATTCAAGTGTTAAGCTCAAAGGCATCATTACAGATAATTGTTGTAAATGTTGGTAGAAAGAAGTTATTGTTACACAGCTTCAACTATAGATAATTCTAAATCTATTCCAAAACCCTTAAAAAATGGAATCTCAGATTTTACGTACACCATCAAGCTGCCCTGAATTATCACAAGTGTGGAAAAATAAGAAAGTTGCTATCTTAATCTAGTTAGTTGAAACAAAACAAGATGAATTGCCACAATAGTAAGAGTTCTTTTGTCATTTGATTTTCCACAAAACATTTTTAATTTTGTAGTAAAATATTGAAAACAAATCTGTTCAGAATGATGCCTTTGTGCTTCATAGGATTTTCAAGTACAATTCCCATTCTCAGCTAGTTTAGTGATAGAAGTCATCTACTGGATCCAGGAACACCTTTCCCAGATTAACAGAAACAGTAAAACAATTATGAAATCACAATTACAACTGGAAAAACTCATTAAAGGACTTAGTCCCTCAGAAGTTCAATCTTCTAAATAAAAAAAAAAAATTATTGACAGTGAAGAATTATAAAGATTGACTCCCAACATATTTCACAAAAAGGAATTTTAGAAAAACTTCTTTTGTAGAAGAATCCTCTCACTCGATCTGGAATAAGAAAAGATGCAATCCACTCACACTTCCAGGCTGATGTAGATGACTATGCAATGTGACCCCAGCAAAAAGGCACATGACCTCCACATTAGTTATTGTACAAAGTGGAAATGAGATCTAAAAAGCCTAAAGATCTAAATGCATTCTGAAATAACAATATTACTTTACAGTCACAAGTGAAAATCAGGGTTAAAAAGGTAGTCAAAGATGGGGAAATCTACTAAATTTGTCAAGCTTTGAGCAAGTTTTACTAAATTTTCAGAACTAAAATTTAGGCAATATTTCTAGCTGGTAAGTCATTGCTGAGGTTACTGCTGCTGAGCAAAAATGTTTACCTGTAAGTCTATAAATTGTCTGATAGGAGTAAATGAAAACCTCCTGGATCACTAGTTAGTTCTCCAGCATTCACCGTGGAAATGCAAATCAGATTTGCTACAAAAAAATAAAGGAAAGGAGAATTAATATGATTATTTTATTTGGATACTCATCGGCAATGAAAACTGACTATTTTTTCTCTAAATTATCTGCTTCTTGTATATCCCAATTCATACCTTAATGTCAAAAAGTAGTTCTCAGTATTTCTATTCATGTGAAATCCTATGGCAGATGTCTAACTATGTCTGCCTCTGTATTAAAGAACAATGCTGGCCTAAGAAAAAGCAAAATTCAAAAATACATACATGGATTTAGAGGGCTAAAAATAGTGTGGGTTCCTGCATCCACATGAACAATGGTGTGTAACATTACAATAGAGGCAGAGAAATTCATGTTCCTTTCATACCTGTGAGAGTGCTAAGGGCACCTGGAACACTATGCAGCATCATTAACTCATTTATTCAGACCTGGAATACAGGCAGGTGGCAAAGGAAAGGCCAGCAGTCAAATTCTCTGATATATTTTGTGAATTCACCTAGCTGAGACACAGAAAATTCAAACCTACTATCCTTTTAGTTATACCTAGAGAACTGTCAGTACTGAAAGGAAAATCCCACAATGCCATTGAAATGCAAGTCAAGCAAGAAAAGAAGGTATCAGACTTTTTCAGCATCTAAATCCTCTTTGTCTAAGAAGAAAATAAAAACTATTTTTGGCAGTTAACTTTATTTATGCAACTCACAGTTAAAAGACAACACCAGAAGCTACAGAAATTACATTCCTGCCACTGCAGTGAACAGATGCCTAAGCATCAAACAAACTGGGAATTGAACAGATGTTATTCTGATAAAGGTAAAGGAAAACCAGAAAAACATACATAGAAAATATTTCAAATAGATTGCCTTCTAATGGCTGTTTGAAGTATGTATTTACACATCTAGCTAGTATCCTCCAAAGTATTCCAAACCCTGTGAAGGTCAAAGGCAAAGGCAGCTTTGTGGTTCAGGAGCAGCACTGCTGTGGATGTGGATGTCAGACCAGGGCCCCAGCCCAGCTCTCCCTGTCCAAACCAGCCAAAGCAGCAATGCAAACTTCCCTTGCTCAGAGCACATTTTGCACATGAAATAAAAGCTTCTCTAACAGCCAAACTCCAGAGCACAGACACAAGTTCTTTGTGATTAAGCCTGAATGTATTGACTTCCTCATTCTATGATGAATATCTATGGCAAATATTTCAGATTATCTGTTACACAAGCTTAGAAGTCATTCATAAAGTTAACTTTGGTCCTTTTGTTTCCCCAGTGCTGCCTGTATTTCATGTCTTAGCTAAGGAAATGCAAACATACAACATGGTATTCCATACTTGTCTTCATCCTACTTACTTCATGAGGTTTAAAGGGACTATGAATGACTTATTCTACTCATCCATAATTGCAGTAGAATTGCAATTATGCAATTGCAATTACTGCAAATTAGTTTCTGCACTGAAACATCCCTATATACACTTTGGATCCCTCTGGGTTTGATATGATTGTCTTTAGAAAGAAAGCAAATACTTCCAAAATGAGCGATACAAGTTTCATCAGCTCAGCCTGATCAGCAATCAACCTAACACCTTTAGAATTCCCTTGAAAAACAGAAAACCTCATCTCTGTTATTGTAAAAAGACTGAGAAAAATAAACTTTACAGATCAACAGCTGTTACTCAACAGTTTTACAGTTATCTCCAAAATTAGGTTAGGTAATAGCAAGGTTAACATCTAAATCAATACACTATTAAATATTCAGGAACCTTTCTCTCCAGACACCACAAGTGATAGAAACTTGTAGCTGAACAGAGGGGTCATCAGAAAATGACAATTCATTGATTAAAGGAGTTTGGTGCTGGCACCTCTGATCAGAGGAGGCCAAATCACAGATGTGTTTCTGACAGACACTTTGCCTCCCTACTGCAGCCACTACTGCTCTGCTCCAAGATCAGGGAATGCTGCCCTTGAAGCCCTCAGCGAGGAGAGGAGAGGAGAGATTTCAAAGCCATAAGACTGCAAGGGTAACTTGAAGTTCTCAAGACTTCACAGAACTGCCCTGCTTACTGCCAAGAAGCCTGGAAGATCCTCTGCCAACCAGCAGCTCTCAGAGCTCCACAGCTGGTGGCAACAAAGGCCCCATCTCCAAGTGCAGTGAACTTCCACATTGTAGGCAAGGAGCTTAGAGAATCTGAGAACACAGAATAGAGCTGGATGCAAACATATCTTGGAAAAGATAAATGTCCTCAGAACTAGAAATCTGAAGTTGGAAGATGCTGCAGGGTCATTACAAAGTGAAAAGCACATAAATAACTAAGATGCTACACTTGTTTTTGCTGTATGTCACATACTAAGGTTTGTTGGCACAGCTGTCTTTCCTGAGTAGCCTTCAATTGATTAGTACAATGATTTACATTACGTCTCATGTAACCATAAAATATGGTTAAATCACTCACAAACATGTTACATTAACAGAAAAGCCTCCATGTTCCTAAATCAAAAACAGAAAATTTGGGCCATACCCTGGTTTGCTACACACTGCTACCAGCAGGACTTGATAATCAGAGAGCAAACTGTAACTAGTAGATCTATCCTGCTGTTCTTAAGCAGGCTTTTGTGAAAAGGCAGAATCACTGTAACTATTGATCCATCCTTTCTCACTCACCTGCAGAAAAGAAAATGATGGAATTTGATGATTGCAGGGGAAGATGTTTAACTGGGGAGAAAGGTGTTTTGGAGTCAAGTGGCACAGCTGACCTTGTTCCTGCATTCTTTCACCTTAGAGAACTTCTTTGATAAATTCCAAGAAACCAAAACTCAAATGGTTAGTGAAATAACAATTTCTAAACTTACATTTAATGTTTTCATAGACAAAGAAATTACTGTGAGTTTACATCAGCTTTAAGTTATATCAGAATCAAGTCCCAAGAAGCCTTCTAAAGATGTTCCACATTTTTAGAATCTTCTGTACAAGCCAGATCCCCACAAACCCTCAGAAAGATTATCAAGAATTTCTATAACATCAACTCAGTACCTTTCCATTACTTTTAAAAGGCAATAGTTAGACAAATTTTAACATTAGAGTCTATTAAATTATGTAAATTAAGTCAATTTGTCCTTCCTTCAATTAAACATGTTAATTTCCCAGGGGACTCAACACCATTTTCTTCAGTTGTCACAAATGCCATCATCACACAGTACACAGTAGCCTTAAAAAGAATTAATCAAGTATCTGATCTTACAGACCCTGCCTATGTCAGTAAACCTCATGTAACCCAACTCCCTGAAATTCAAAGACATTCTCAAATGAGAAAGTTTCTCAGATTCCCACATACACGAACACAACCTTGGTGTTCCACAGTCACAGTAAATGCCAGAGAACTCTATTGCAACCAGACAGGAGAATTAGAAATCTCAACACAAAAGGCATTTACTTCATAAACTATTATTAGACTTTTGCACAGCCTTTTTCCTTCTGTTTAACGTTCAGTTTGTCTGAAAACGGTTAAATTTGCCTGAAAATTAGATTACAATAGAAGTACAAGTATACAGCCAATCACAAGTCATTAATAGACTGATAGGTGTGTATGAAACCTAAAAAATTTATTTTGGTTAGCCATTACAGAAATTCCTTCACTAATTTGATTTTGATAAAGGTGTTTAACAATTTGCTTAATTTTTTCAGCAGAAGAAACCATACATCACCTTTAAGGCAAAGATAAAAATATAATTTGCAGGAATTTTTAGAGAGTTGTGGAATTGAATGCACAAATCATTAGGGCTGAATAAGAAACCTAAGAATTGTCATGTGATTCTTGGTGATAGCTACTATCCTTATGGACAAACACAACCAATATATACTTCAAAGGGAGATCACAGCAATGTACCAAGCCTGGAAAATTACAAAAATTGTCCATTTATTTTCCTTAGCCACATGATTTGATTAATAGCTGATGCCCAGAAGAATTTAACTGTCTCATTGATGTTGTTTTTTTAAAGGATTGTCCTTGTCACAAAATCACCTTCGGACTCTTTGTCTTTGTATAAAAGTGAAGTAGTCCATCCCACATTATTCAAATCTTTCCATATCTACTAATCTTTATCGGGGTGCTATCTATTTCTGCCCTCTTTATCTTGTAAATAAAGTTACTTCAACTTGATTTCAGGGAACCAAGTACTATTTGTTCATAGAAGGGAACAACATTTTAGAACAGCTTCTGCTTTCTCATGGCGTTATCTTCACACCTTTAAATTGCATGGTGAACACTCAGGTTCAGTGAAGATTATACCACATATACCCACCAAAACTTATGGATATTCCTCCCAAAGAGTTTATTTTTTTATTCAGAATAGGCATGGTTGACTGAAGTTATTCCTCCTCTTGTACACTTGTCAACAAGCTTCAGCTTTATTAGATCCAGCACAAAGGACCTGATAAGGGCTACCTGGGCTGAAAGAGAGGCTTGTTGGAGAGAAAAGGAACCATATCTTGATTCTCTCTTTACAGCTATTGCTCCCACAGCTCCCCCAAACTCTTCTCAAACTGACAATACAGTTGCTGTTGCAACTAATACATGAGGTACAACAAAGTTCTCAAAATCATTAACATTCAGGGGCCTTATCTCAGTAAAACAACCCTACTTTCACTGTCAGTTTGAATTCTGTTCTTACCTTATTCAAGAGCACCTTGTTCACAAATACCTTTGCTACAGAAGTCTTTGAAATACTGGTCGTTGATATATTGCCCTGTTTCCAGTGGGGAAAAAACATTATGAAACTAAATTAATCTGTAAACTGCTAGAATGAATATTTGCCAGATATAAAAATAGTCCAAGTGGATGACTTTTTTCTTTAATGAGAAGGCTTTTTTCATCAGAATTTAAATATATCCTGATAGGATCACTGACATGTAATTCAGAATCTGGCATTTCAATATTATGCTGCCTTATAAAGTGCTTCTCATTTAGCATTCTTAGAGTCTTTATGTGTATTCACAAATTAACTTTTTGAACACCCAGGATTAACTGAATTTATAGAGAAGAATTGTAAGTAAGAGGGTTCTACGAGTTCTTGCCCAGTGTGACTCAGCAAGTCAGTGAGAATTGCAAGCAGCAAATCTGATATTCGCATTCCTAGTCACTATGTATCAATTCCAGACCTTTCTATAGAATTCAGAGCTATTTTTGAGGGTTTACACCAGAATATAATACTAAAAATACAATATAATTGCCACAGCCTGTGTTGTTGTAAAGCAAACCAAGGTCAACTTGAGAAATAATATAGGGCAGTGATACGTATTGTTGAACTCAAACAGGCTCCATATGCAGCACACAAATCAGCTTTTGAGTGCCTGAGCACTTTTTTGTAAGAGATCACACTCAGTCAATGGAAAAATTAGTTTTCTCATCAAACAAACATTACTTTCTCAATGGTTTTTTTTACGTGCTTTTCACTTGATACAAAATTGCTGGAAAATTACAACTGAATCACAGTTTAGGATCTTTTTTTTAACAATAAAACTACAATTTATGTTTTGTGAATTCATATCAACAAATAAAAATTTTTTTGCTCCAAAGAACACTTATTTTGAAGTTTACTTTATTCCAGTAACGTGTAAATTGGAAAAACTATACAGAAAAAACAAGCTGGATAAAATTACTTTTTTTCCTTTAAAACCAACTCAAAACTTCTAATAAACAGTTCTCTACAGTGTCAAATGCACATAATAATCTGCACTTACCTTCAGATTTTGACGTTAATGCCACTAAGAAATTTTAATGCAATTAGTCCTACTTTTGCCCAAAAATGCACTTTCAATAGATGTGGGTGTGCTGGAAATTTGGATCCTTTCATTTGGGGATCACCAAACCACCATTAGGCAGGTTCCTGAGCCCAGCTTACCATATCAACCAAAAGTATTAAAAACAAAGCAAAACAAAACAAAACAAAAAAAATATCAAACCTTTCCCTCTAGTGCAGTTGTCAAGAGAACAGGTAACCTCTCAGAGTTCATAAAAATGGGATTTAGCATTACACAAAATCCTTTTTTAGATTAACCAACAAACAAGAGAGATATCATTAACTGACTTATTCAGCTCAGAAAGAACATGATAAAAAGAAAAATATTCACTGTATGCACACAAAGGGAAGAGTGGAATAACTCATTTTTAAAGGGAAAAAATACAACCGTGAAATGCAATTAAATTGAAAGACAGAAAATGAAAACTAGCAAAGATTTTCTTTTCAACACAATTAAGCTGTGGGAAACTGGAACACAAATGTTAGAAAAAATGTCATGGAACAGAGACACTCTGTCAAGAACAGAGTGAGGCAACTGCAAAACCAAAAACCAACCAACCTATGTTTGTGGTCAAGTGGACAATTTTCAGCAGACCCTTATCTGCCTATTAAAACAGAATTTTAATTTTAATTAATCAGCTTCTAAGATTTCTAGACTCATGACCCCATGGTCAAGTGAGATCCTGCTAAATGCCACTTCTGAAATTACTGATCTCAAACAAGTACTTCTTAGAAGGGCAGTAAGCACAAGACTCTGAGAGCCCTGGAAAGGAGGGGAGCAGTCCCACCTCCCCCTAGCACTGAATCAAGGCACACAACTCCACTCCTGTTGGGAACCTGCTCCACTGAAGGTGAGCTGCAGAGTTAATATCCACATGACAACATCAAGTTAGATTATTTCAAGGGAAAGTAAAACAATGATGGTTTTTAAGCAGATATGATTGCAAACTGATTCTCTTAGGTCAAAGAGCATAAACTGCATTAAAATACAACATGTGAAAAGCTGAAGCATCTTAGCATAGCGCATCTTCTACTATTATTCTGTTACTTTACACCTGATCCAGCTTTTTGCAATCTTTAATCCTGAAAAAATATTGTATTGAAAGCAACACATGAAACTTTCACTTACATGATGGAATTTTTCAGAACCAAATAGTTTGCACTATGTGTAATGACTTGACTAGCCTTTAAAAAGAACTATTTTTAACAAATTTAAAGAGAGCATTTGGAGATACTGAAAAAGACATTACAAAGATATCAAAGGTCAGTATGTAGATGATACCTAAATAATAACCTCTTATATAACTGAGACAGTTTGGGTTATTACACTATTCTAGTTTTATTCTACAGCTATTTAAAATTAATTTGTTTAGATCCCATGTCAAAAATCACAGCACAATTCTTTATTGACTGCTTAGGAAACTGCTGAGTAGTCTCTTACATATTTTCACATTATATGTTCCAAGGCAAGATGCTAATTTGAAAAGTTTACATTTCTGACTGGAAATAAATTTCTACTACACTTAGTAAAACCAGATGTTGTAACAGCTAAAATAGAGTAGAGAAACTATTTTTCACATTAATTTATTCAGTGCTATTTGAAGCCACACATTGCCACACAGCAGAACTGCACCAGCTCCACTGCAGCTCTGGAGATCAGAACAACACTGCACTTGCAGACCACAAGAACTCACAGCAAACAAATTAAACTCATAAGTTCTACATGACACACAGCTGTAAATTGAAAAAATACCTCAACAATGACTGTAAAATGTGAATATAGTCATTTGTGATTAAAGGAGGTGTAAACTAAGTGTCCTGAAATTCATTTTTCAGATATCTAACAGTAACACTGCCAGCTTAGGAGTATTGCTTGCATGGCAGGAAGTTTGTAAGCATCCAGGTACAGTCTAAACTTATGTAAAACAGACATATATAACAACAGAGAAATCATTCAGATGTCCAGCAAAAGAGAGGCAGGAACAGGACAAGGGAAATAGGCAAATTCAAAATCTAATGGGAAAAAAAATATACAGGCACGTGTATATACAGAATGGTTTAGACTGGATAGAACCTGAGGGAGTTCTCTGCTCCAAGCCCTGCTCAGGTCAAGGTGCTTAGAATTTTGGCCACTCAAGTCCAGAATCTCTAAGGATGAAGGTCCTACAACTGTTCAAATGCCTATTCCAGTGTCTGACCACCATCATTGCAAGGAATTTCTTTTCCTTAGATTTAACTGGGACTTCTACTATAACATCTTCTCCTTTCACTGATCACTGCTGGGAAAAATCTTGCTCCTGTTCTCTATGACCAATCATTAGGTGGCTGAGAAGGGCACTTGGATCCCCCTTTGTCACCTCCAAGAAAAACAAACCAAGCTCTCACAGCCTCTTCTCACACATAATATATTCATCAGTGCAAATATGTAAATTCTGCATCTTGAAAGTACTGCAAGAGCGAGCAGAGCTAGTCAGCAGGAAACAACATAGTATATCAAAACTCAGGCTAAAGGACATCCAAGTAAGAGAATAAAATTTGGGGGCATCTGCTAACTCTACATATTACTGCTAATAAAGGTAAAAGAGGAAACAGAGGAGTCTCATCAAAAAATATTTGAATCACAATAAGCACATACCTAAGTATATACCCTTCATTAATGAGTACAGAATGGGAAAATAGCATTTTAAATATATTCATTATGAATTTAAGGATTAGAGACCTTTCTGAAGGGATGTCAGTGCTTAATAGAAAACAGAATCATGTGAGGAATTAATCAGGATACTGACACCAAGGTGATTTAGCAGTTAGATTAAAGGATGTCCTTTTACACAGCACTGTCCAGTGCAACCTGAAATAACCTGGCCAATGAAATTCATACTGCTCACGTTCCAGCATTAGACCAGAGAAAGAACCCTTCTTAGACCAAGAAAAAACCCTTCTTCCTGCAACAGTTTGCTAAATCTGGATTTCTGCATTCAGTGTTAAACACATTACTAGAAATCTATTGAGACGAAAAAAATTTCAAAGAAAAAAGAAGCAAAAATCCAACACAAGATAAAAATGCAAAAGCAGGGGACAAAGGAGAAAAAAATCCTGAAATCACTGCACTGAAGTCTACAAACATTCAAATACTATGATCAAAGACAATAATAAATTCATCTGGCATTCAAAGGTACAAAACAAAGGAGAGGTAATGAAGAACATCAATCAGGCAGAAATTCAGGAGGGGAAATTAGAAAATAACTTTTAAAACTATAAAAATAATTATAAGAACAAAATTTAAAATATAATCTATTGTCCAGTTTTTATAATATCAAGTTCCTTCCTTGACTTTTTTTTAACTCAGGCTTCATCTTTCTAGGATTCCATTTTAAATAAAATGTCCACAATTATGTCCAAAAATGTTTTCTATTCTAACTGTGGAAATACAACCATTAGAACAAACACAACAAATCATCCCCACGACCAAAGAGATCTCTTTGCTACTAAAAGAATAACCTGAACACTAACTCAAAAATGCTCTGCATCAGTGGCTACCACGTCACACTCAGAAGTGGAACATTCAGTCATCACTAATCAGACTGGATAGAAGAGAACTGCTGCAAAGTCAGAGTGCTGCTTCAGCATGTTTGGAAACTACTTGTTTCCTAGTTCTGATTACTGACAATCCATAAAATAACTGAAGATATATCAAAAACCAGCAAAGTAAAAGAATGAGAAAATTATCAACCAAAAGAGAGAAAAAAAATTTAAAAGAAACAAACAAGACAAGCAACTAAAACAAAGCATGTATGACAGTATTTTTAAATATATTAATAATTTATTATTTCTTCATGTGATAGCCTTTTAATGAAATTAGCACTAGCATGGGATCAAATAAACATAATGCAATTCAATGCAATTAGCTAAGTTACAATTCTGTATTTTTAAGCAAATTACCAAGTTGATCATGAAGACTTTTCATTTCATAACTACTTACTTTGTACCTTATGTCTCTAAAATTATTTAATGAGGCACAACACAAATTAAATTTTACATACAACTTTCCTGGTCAAGAAAAACTATTTTAGACTCTACACATCATTAAAAGTAGTCATTACCTTAGTCATTAGAAATAAAGATTGCTTTTAAAAGTGAAACACAAATAAAAATTTAGGGGTTACAAAGTTAATGGAACTTTGGTATCTGTTAATTTCAGTTTATTTCATCAAATTCTCTCAATGTAAACCTGAAAAATGGCCAATTTCAAATTCCCACAAAAAAAAAGACTATTGAATTCACTATGATTTTTGTATAATATCCTTGGGAATACATGCTTGCTCAGACCAAAGCTTAAGATGCTTCCTATGTCTCCTTTACAGACTAGAAGTATTGCAAGGAGAAGAGGGGAAAAAATTCAGAACCATGAAAAGAAATGGAGATAAATTAGAGCAAAATCCCACAAAAAACCCTGAAGTTTGCAGAGCAAAGAATATTCAAACCATAAATAATGTGAGATACATACAAATGAATAATTCATGGGATCGATGTACTAGAAGGACCTGTAATTTCTGTTGTTAAATAAATAATGAGTTACTAAAGCAATTATAACATGAAATCATGAAACTGGCTTGCCCCAGTAAAATACATCACTTGGTGATAGAAAAGCTCTGGCCTTTTAGAAGTATCTCATGTATACATGATGTTAGTTTTCTGCTTTTCCCAGGCCAGCACCAGCATCCACAGATGCATCAAAACCAGTTACAGTAAAATCTTCAGCGGTAAAATTGATGTGCAGTCTCCAAGTTTGAGTCCCAGCAATCTTTCTGCATTATCAACTTCACCATGCCCAGCTGAGTCACAGGCACATTGAGAACACTTTGTCTTCATTCTAAAATCTCAACACATCTGAGCAGAATCATTGAAATGTTGCCTTCACTACAAGAAGTGACATGAAAGTAATTCTATCTTTTTAGGGAAATGACAGCTCCCAAAGAACTCCAGCTCTGCCACAAATTCCAAAAATCCAAACTTACTTTCCATGATCTGAGTATTTAAATACAATAATTCCTATTCTTTCTTCCCTTACTGTTATTTCCTCCTGAGTCCAACTGTTCAGTAACAACAGCAACATTAAGACAAAAACCCATAGATATATCCCTGTGATACCCTGATTTTGCCAATAGCTTTCTCATAACCTGTAGTGGTACATGAAAAAATCCTTACAGTTATTTTTAAATCATTACAGTTATTTACTGTCCCTGAATTAGAAAACATTACCTTTCTGTGTAGAAGGTTAAGCCATTAGGCATCTGTTAAGCTCTGAGGTATCTGAATGACAGAGCAACACAAGAAGTAATGCATTTGTACAACATTTATTTATTCATTCCCTATTTTGATAAAATGAGCAAAACCTCAAAGATGAGTGTACTGTGTTTGTATTACACCTTAAAGAAACCCTGCCTGTTCTCTTGTTAAAGTTACTTTTCAAAACCATATTAACTTTTCAGAATACCTGGTATCCACACTTGAACAGCTGATGTGCTAGCTAGAAGTGGCACTAATTTCTTTATTAGGATTCTTGCAGGGATCATTACTCACTATTTTATAAAAAGAAACAAAATGTAAAACACCATAAGCTTCCTGTTATTAGTTAATAGGACACATAACTGCTATGAAAACATTGTCTATGACTTTTATTAGAAAAACAATTAAACCCAGATCCCCAGGCACAACACTTCACAGGAGGTGTGATGGCAGCAAGTGTTACATTTTACTGGATCTTCAAAAGGGTCATTAATCTTTCAGTCATCGATCTCAGACACTTAAGTCTAACAACAACGTGCAGAAGCGAACACACAGCGCTCTGTTTCTCTCTTTGTAGAGATAGAAACAGTAAACTCCTAAGACAAGATCTAAAATAGCCAAAGAGAAATCTATTTAATCCACTTTCATCTCTCCGATTTTACAGAATTTCATTAGTGTAAATATTTTCACTTTCATTGTTACATTGAACCAGCTGAGGCATTTCTAGGCAACCAGAGAACTCTGTGTATAGCGTTCCTACTTTACAATGACTCTTACACTCGACTACACATTAAGTCTTTAGTAAACGTATTATCCCTTTCATCTGTTCAGCAGTATAGCTCAGATACTACACGACAAAGGAACGAGAAAATAAAGACTAAAAAACTGACTGAAATTACTTGAAGTCATTTGCTTCTATGTCAAATCCACTTACAAGCGAGAGCACTGACAAAGCAATGGTCGTCAATCCACGGAGCCTTTTGTACCCTCTGTCACAGAAAGTACCCCGGCATATATGCATGCAGGAAACAAACCTCTCAATCTCTGTGTACCTGCACCTGCTTTTCCTTATTTGCAGACAGACAAAACTGAGTGTTTGTGAATTTCTTAGCATGATAAAAAAGATCCTTAATGCTAGAGACAAAAAAAATAAATAAATAAAAAATTACTATTTCACGTTACAATAATTAAGTTCAAATATGTTATTACGTTGGGTCCCAATATGATCAAGCATATTAGCAAGCTATTGCTTACTGCTTGTCTGTATTTTAGATCATTATCCCTACTCTGAGCGTTCCAATTTTCAGAATAAAAATCAATTCAAAAGGCATCCGAAACGTGGGAGAGAGCGCTCCTAGCCTATGAAGATGACCACTGGAGACACGATTTAAGGATTAGCATTCAATGCAATAGAATATTCTCTTCCAAGGGCCATCCTTTTCGCCTTCCAGTAAGTGAGTGTTAAATAACCTGCGAGGTCTGGGCGGCTGGGCGGGCTGAAGTACTGACATTAACCCGGGAGGCACGGGCTGAGCTCAGCCCGGATCCCGAAGCCGCTCCATCTGACTCCCGGGGTCGCGGCTCCCGGCTCAGGAGCCAGCCCGCGGCGCGGCTCGCAGCCCGCAGGGCCGGCAGCCCCTCGGGAAGCCCGGGAAGGGCCGGGGCCAACGTAGCCCCGGGTGCCCGCGGCGGCCGGGAATGGAGCGGGGAGGGG
>VWYI01011151.1:4727-26297 GCA_013399455.1 Anthoscopus minutus | reverse complement strand
GTTCTGGGTGTTCAAGTCATCACTGGAGATCTGTCTGGTGTGTGGTGACAGAAAAACTGTGTTCATCCTTTTGTAAGGATAATTACATTCCTGAGCCCCTTCCATCTTCTCTTTCTCATCTCAGCTTCTCACCTTGCCCCTCATCCTTCACCTGAGCTCCAATCCAAATGTGGATTTGTACATACTGGTTTTGAGGGCCCACATAGATACCAATGAGCTGAAAGTGCATAGACTCCCTCAGCTACAGAACACGTTTGTTAAAC
The DNA here is from genome assembly GCA_013399455.1 of Anthoscopus minutus. Taxonomy (NCBI): domain Eukaryota; kingdom Metazoa; phylum Chordata; class Aves; order Passeriformes; family Paridae; genus Anthoscopus; species Anthoscopus minutus. The sequence goes on along the minus strand of VWYI01011151.1, from coordinate 26,034 downwards.
CATTCAATATGATGCTCTATTAGGTGTTTAAGCACTTACCTAATTTCCAATTACTATATCATCAAGAACTCTTTTAAGCATGTTTTTCTATTAGCACATCCCCAAGGTGAGACCAAGAGCCTGCATTTTTAGAGGTCTTACTCTTCTCCAAATAACTTTGACAACTTCTTTCCTTTTCCAGAGAGATGTTTAGAAACAGGATTCCTGCAGATGTGGTCCACCACAACAGTCTTGCCAAAGCACAACTGCTGATGCAGGCCATCAGCAGAGATGCAGGCTTGAGTGGCTCGTACCATTGATGGCAACCAAGAGTCTGCTGGGCTGTGAGAGAGCTGGTCCAGGTGTGCCAAGACCTGTGGGAGGAGATGCTAAGCCACTTCTCAGCAGACTCATGCTCAGGGAGCCCTGACTGCTTGAATGTGCATGTGCACATGCACATACTCAGGTATACATTCAGAGCATTTTTCTCATTAATTCTTTCTGTTGCTGTGGGCCTCCATCAAATTAAGCTCATCAGCTTTGAAATATCAGATGTTCAGATAGAAGGGTTGGCAGTAAGTAGCCAACACCTACGAATTGCTTGTAGAATTTTACATGTAATTGGAAAATTGAAGCTATGAACAAAGCAATTTTGTTTTGTTTTGTTTCAACCAGACTTTAAATTTTGAGAGTTTTTTTATGTTATCAATTACCATAAAGTACAGCTTCCCAGCAAAAAACATAGCAATGACAATGAAACTCTGCAGTACCCTGTGCTGCTGAACTACAGTTTTGCATTTCTTTGCCATCTATTTGAAGACGAGAACACCTACAGCAATATTTCTTTTCATTTTGATGACAGAAATTGCATAGTGATTAAGTTCAGTATCTCTTCTGATGGCAAACTACTGTCATGCAGGATCTGTGAGAGGAATTAGGTTTGACACCTCACCAGATTCTGAAGCTGACAAAAAATGAAGGATCTGTAAGGCTTTTTGAAACAATAGTGATTGACCATAAATTATTAAAATGGACATGAGCATTGAAGCTCCAGGTATAAAAGCTGAGCTTGAATATCACATCCACATAAACACATGCTCCAAGGGCCATGATCCGGTCCCTCAAGGAATGGAAATTTGGACTGAAATAGTGTTGTACTAAAGCTCCTGATATTTAGACTTAGCAAGTGTGACAACACCACATGGTTTATGACTTATGTGACTTATGGCTGATGAGTCCTGCTTTTGAGATATTGCTGCTTTCTGTGTCTGAGAGGCCTATTCTGCAGAGGCAAGTATACTTTTACAAGGGACTGTTACAATCTGCAGCAGAAGATTTACCCAGTGTTGATCCTCTTTCTAATACAACTGAAAATGTTTCATGTGGAAATCACGTCTTGTAGAGAAACATTGGTAGTCTGAGCAGTGATCTAAGATATAGGTGTATATGAATTCAGGTATATTTCCAGCTAAAGTGGATTTAGATATCAGTATTACATCTTCTGCTTAAATGGAAAGTTGCTGTATCTTGTGCTGTCATTCTCTTTTCAGACTTAGAAAACATTAGCAGGAAATGTTAATTAACTTCACTAGCTGAAAATTTTACACCAAATTTTGTTTTTCAGAAAATTCAGCAATATTTCGCACTTCTTTTTTCATGAGAAAAATAATTATTTTTTCTGAGTCACATTAAAATTCCATTTTACTACAAAGGGATCCTTTTCTGGTCATCCATAGCAGGCAATGTTTTATTTTGTATAAATAAAATAAATAAAATTTTATTTTAGAGCAGCTGTATCAAAAGTAACCGGTCCATAACTGGGAATGACACTAGAAATGGACATTAAAACCTCAAACAATAAAACCAGAAAAGCAATTAAAATGACACTTAAAAATTACTAGCCTTCTTTGTTTTTTAAAAAAGCACTACATATGTAGAGGAAAGACTGGTATTTTCTGCTAAGCTGTTGTTATCAGGAGTTACAGTGATGGCTTACAGAACTTTATTTCCTAAGTCTGAGAAATCTATGTCAAGTTGTGTTGTTATTGTTGCAAAACACTGTCAAATTCCAGGATGATTACAAAGGGAAAAATTTGGCTAGAAAAGCTTTCATAGGCAGAGAGTTTTAGAATGAAACCATTTGTATTGTCCAGAAGATCCCTTTTATAGCTATTAAAGCTGAATGTTTAGAAAGAAATCAAGTATTTAGACATCATATTACATACCTTTTAGCAGGAAGCAGTTCACATTCTTGCCTTGACTGAGGATGAAACAGCTCTGAAAGTATAAAGCAACTAAATACAGTGATTAAATGGCTAAACCAGTGCTATAGGCAAAATGTAATGCAATTTGATGTATCAGTCAACTGCGATGGTAGTAATAATATATTTTTCCTTTACATATTATAGCTTCTTCTCACACAACCTGTTTAAAAATCTTTCTAATATTAAGCACTTAGCATTGCCAGTTGATTCCTGTGTTTTTTTAGTAATGTATCTGCCTGAAACTATGCTGTCTGTCTAGCTGACTGTTCACTACCTCAAAATGACTTGCTGTCATCGTATTTTCCCATCTCAGGTCTGTGGGACTACAAGTGAATATGCTGGTAACTTCTCTGGTGAATTTCACTGCTAACTTCAGTAAAAATTCTACTCTGAATAAAGGCTGTGGGGATACACAAGTCAGTGAACAGATTGCCCAGGAAGGTTGTGGATTCTCCATCTCTGGATGAACACAAACCCAAACTCTGCATGGCCCAGCAGGCTCCTCTTGGTGATCCTGCTTTGACTAGGAGGCTCCTTCCAATCTCAACCATTTTGTGACAGCAGAGATGCCTTGGGTTTCACAGCTCTGAGGGTAATTGAGTGACTTTGGAAATAAATGCCAGCATCTTGGTTATCTCTTACTGAGCTGAATAAATCAGAAAGGCACCAACAGCCTGAAAGCACAAATCTTATGTAATGGGACATGGTTTTCAAAATGGCTGAGTATACAAGTGTGGACAACAAATCAGGAAGCTCTTTGATATTTTGTCAAATCCCTTCCATGCCAATGGCTTGTCTTAACTTTGGTCCTGGATGGTCCTAGATGGTCATAGATTTCTTACCAGGAACTTAAGAAATATATGTAACTATAAATTACTTTGCCCATATTTGGTGAAATGTAATGGACCTTAATAGGTGACTCCTATGGTGCTACAACACACTGTTCTTTTTTAAATGAGAATTTTAAGTAGCAGTATAATATAGTGTTCAGGAAAATGACCACTGAGATGCTTAGGTTGTATTTGTTGTGACTGCTTAGTTAAATGGTTTAATCTGAGTTATCATTTAAACACCTTGATTCCTGAGTACATGCCTCCATAACACAGTTCTGTCCTCTGGTCTTAACAAATACAAGGATATAAAAATTTTTTTTCCAGCAACTGTTACACTACAGTGGTTTGACTAACCATTTTCTTTTTTGAAACAGCTAATGCACAGATCTGATTTGAAATGAACAGTACTTTGCACATTGAATCAAGATTGCATTACATGGTAAAGAAAACACAAAACCAATAAAAAAGGCTTTATTAGTAATTAAATGTGAATATTTAAGTCTTTAACAGCTACTCTGTGTCGTCCTGCAAAACAGCTATTGCCTGTCAAAGCCTCAAAGTTTTCTGTAATTGCAAGACATAGGCATTTCACAAAACACATATTGTGCCTCTAGTTTAAGGAAATTGTCAGGAAACCAGTGAATTAAAAGTATAGTTTTGGTGTAAAATGAAATTCTGATTAAGGTTGACTTCAACTTTAATCAGCAACAATTTTTTTAAATTTATGAAAACAGTGAAATAAGAGCAGAAAAATCTTATTCCTAAAAAAGTAAACAAACCAATAAACACTTAAAACCAATAGGCTGTCCTCAAACTAAAGTAGTCAGATCTCAAAAACTCAAAGAAAAGCACAGATGGTGTTGAAAGGTATCCTGTGAAAGGAGCCTTGTCTGCTGCCTACCCCAGGCAGTAGTGACTCTAAGTCTCAGAGTGAATACATTTCAAACTCTGTCAAGATTTTTCAGCAAATTAAAATGGAATAACTGAATATATTTTTCAGTATCAGAACACTCAAGCACTTGGATGATCTCTATGTTGTGTGGATTTTCTAACTGATATGTGGAATTTGGCTGTTGTTACATGGAGTAGCTTAAGAGTTGTTTTCTGGATTTAGTCCAGATATAGGCAAGGCTGCTGCTGCTGTAAATCTGGGAGTGTTATGAAAGAATGTCTGCTAGGCTGACTACACCAGCAGGGAAGAATGAAGAGCTTTAATCATGTAAGCTCTTCTCCAGCTAAAGAGCAGAAGCAATGATATGAACAGCTATAGCAGCCCTGACAAAGCTGCTACTAGTTTGTGTTCATATTCCCATTAACCCAATGCCTCCAGTTACTCCATTCTCCTGTCTTGCTAATGGTCATAAAGATTACAATACCCCCATGTTTCCAGTATTTAGACAACATAAATGGTTAAAATGTGAAGGCCAGTAGGAGTTTTGTCATTGCTATCCATTAGTACCGCACAAGTGGTGATGTTTAATTTATTTTGGGATGAATCTGGCACAGGAACAGGAGCACAGCCTAGTGCCCAACCACTCATGTCTCAGAGCCTTACCAGCACAACAGGTTACACAGCAGACCCTAGTATGAGTGGAACGATGCCATTGCCCTGTGCACAACAAAAGTAGGCAGAATGGGAACACAACTGTGCCACCTGCTTAAAACCAGAGCTCTCTCAAAGCTGCCCTCAGGTGGCTGTGATTCCAAATTCCCCATCCACTTTGTGGATCATCATTAGCAAAGCTTTCAGAACACCGTTGTGCAGAACCCTGCTCATTTCCTCTTGGTCATCCCCACCAACTGAAAGGTGCAGCAGACCTCCTCTCTTGGCTTGCACAGCTATAAGGCTCAGTCTGGTGCCTTGCTAAAGGAAACAGTCCAGCATCATTTTAACTGAGCAGCTTCTGCGGTCCAGCTCCTCTTGAGTCCACATTTATACTTCACCGGGTAGCTTCACTTTTAAGTGGGTTAGCTCACTTTGCCAAAGGGGACTGAAAATAAAAGGGTCTTCTCAAGACTGGCAAGTTTCCTGGACAAGCTCTCTGTATGAAGTACTCAAGGTGGAGGGTGTGGATATCTAACTAACCTCATCGGATACAAGCGTGAGTAACCGGAGGAAGCGGTTCCATTAGATCAGCAATTAGATCAATTAGATCACCCTTCCATTAGATCAGATCAGATCAGATTATGAGGATTCATTCCTCGGAGATACTCATGTTTTGTAAAATGCAGAGGACAAAACCAATCAGTGTCTCCAGGCATTGGAATGAATAGAGAAACTGTTCCTATGTCATTCACTTATCATGTAGTTAGTAATATGCATAACGTGATATTACTTTAAATGCTGACAAAATTTTCTTTCATAAAATAATGAATTTTTTTTTAAATGAGTAAAACCAACTTGTTCAAATTCCACAAACAATTAGAGATTCACAGTGACAGTAATAAAAAATATGCTAGAATTATCAGAGAAACAGAAATTTTGTTTCTAATAAACACTTTAGGAACACATAGCTATATATTCTAACATTACTTATGCATACAACTACATATAATAAAATAGATACTTATATGCTCATAAAAATGAGGCTTTTGAGAAGGAGTGCATAACTTAATATATCTCTGTCAAAATGTGAGTGGTGGGGATTTCTCTTTCTCTTTCAAGATAAAAAAAACCAAAATAGAGTATAGCATAAAAACATTTGAAAAATAATATTGATGAATTTGTAGCACCAGTGCATAAACTTTACACAGTTCCTTCTGAGCATGACAGAATGCTCTTTTTACATATAAAAAATGATTACTCTAAAAGCATCACATTTTCTAGCAACCAATCCCATCCCTTGACACTGGGAAAACCCCGTGTGTTTTGGAAAAGTGCATAAGATATAATAATGCTCTATTCTTAGAAATCTGATTATGTGCTTCAAGAAGCTTAAAACAAATCTAGCAGTGATGCATTGTCAACAGGAATGTAGAATGGCTTTTGTGTTTCTAAGGTGGTTAAAGCCATTATTTCCTTTCTATTAAAAATAAAAAAGGTGGAAAATTAAACAAAAAATTGAACCAACCCTCCAAACTTTCTAGTCCCGGCAGCACAGTCATGCTCCTGCTGAGCAAACACGAACATAGCTGTTACATGTTACAGCTATGCTATAATAAAAGAAAAAAAAATCGTTTGTACATTTGTTTACACCGTTTCTGACATTTGGCCAGGCCATGCAACTCCTAGTTGAAGTGAAATACAAAATTCTTATGCTGCTGGCACGCTCAGCGCGAGAAACTGGGACATCCCGAGCTGGCATCCCTGTGCCTCTCGTGTGAACGGAGAGCTGGGACCCGATTAACCCATTGTCGTCTGTGCGCCGCAGCTCCCAGGTCAGCAGCCTGAGCCATCCGCTCTCCAGGGAGCTGCCGGACCGGGCTGTGTCCTGTTTTAGGGCAAATTTGGGAAAAAACCTCCAAAGGGAGCCTCTCCAGACAGCAAACCCACACGGCTCCTCCCCCCAATCAGTTCGAGAAGGACTCCTTGGAGAGAAGTGGAAANAGGGAAAAAATTTGGACTGCTTAGATCAACTAACTAATGAGCAGAAGCCACAAAGCAAAAGCAAAGCAGAAGCCAGAGCCAAGCAAGAGCAGAGCAAAAAACAAAATCTGCACTACTTACTGCCGCGTGTCTGTGTCCCGCCAGCCACTGGGGGAGTGAGCAGACTGATAGCAAAAACCAAAACAAAACTTCACTCTTCAAAGCCAGTCTTGAAGGCACAGAACATAATATCCAGTGTAAACAGAACACACGATTGGGGATAGGAGCACTGTAACATCACCCTAGGACAGGCAGCTTGGGGATTTGGCGGACGCCACAGCCGAGCTGTCTGCAGAAGAGGCCTGGGGCCCTGAGAAAGCAGCCGGAGGCTCAGGAGACGCCTCAGCCGTATCCTGGGGGCTGACAGGGTATTCCCGACAGGATCTACAGGAGAAGAACTTACCTCATTGCATGAAAGCAGGGATGCTGCTCACAGAGTCCCTGGGGACTTGTGTGTGTTTTACCGCTGTGCAAACCTGATCAGTGTTGCCCCTTGAAGAAAGGGGTCTCCAGGAATTCAAACTTCGAATGATTTCACTATTTCTAGTGCCTGGTTTCACTGGGCAAAGTTTCAGGATCCCTCAAAATTTCACAGGGAATGTTGGGAGTATATAAACCTATTGGCTGCAGAGATGGCATCCTTAACTTCTTTTTTGGGATCTGTAGAAATAGTCTACAGCTCCCCAGGGTCCAGAAGCATGGATTGTAAGTGTTGCTAGAACATAACAGCAAATATATTTCTGCAAGTTATTACATCTTCTCATTCATTTTAATTTGTGTCTATATGTTAGAAAAAGTATGAAAACAAGCCTGATTATATATATGGGATCTAAGAAGTTTCAGCTATTTGCTATAACCTTATGGTTCAGTTATTTAATTCCTGGACACTGTTCAGAGAGAGGTAAAATCAACATCCACTTGGAAGAATTTGTTTGCTTTTCTGTTCATCCCTCCATTGTTTTTCCAGTCCATTTAAATTTCTACAGGAAAACAGTATTTTTTTTCTCTTGGAATTTAACAGAAAGTATAACATGTTACCCATAAAATAAGTGAAGGCCTGATATATCACTGGTTTCCTGAATTTTATGACAATTAGCTATGAGTAGGTTTGACCTATATGCCGTTTGCACATGCATGCCACCTCTCCCCCCTCTTCAAATAAACTAAATGCAGAAATAATAATGAAAAATATCTTAACAAAAATGGTCCACTTTTTATTTTTCTTTCCCTTCAGATTTGTTTCTGATACTGTAGGCTTTGATGTAACTTGCAGGAGAAGGAATGTATAGATCAAAGCAAAATCTGCAACGACATTCTAATAACATGTGTCTACAGGTTACATTAGGCTTATGAGAAAGAGGAATTTGAATATGATTTTAAAGCTTGTTGACAAGAATATTTAAAAATATGCTTTCATAAACACATTTTTGTGCTATTCCAAGACACTTTGAGCTAATTTACAATTACTCTAGAGACTTTGTGGTGCAGTAGATCAGATTCTAGTTTAAATGACATCATGGTGACCAAATGATGGCAACAATTAATATCTAAATTAACATAGACAAAAATCGTAGCTGCAGTACCAAGTGTGTTAAACCTTTGAAAAGAGACAATCTAAAAACTTGTCTGGAATGTGGTGATTCTGCCAAACCCTGGGTCAGAGCTTGCAACAGTTACAGATGTAGAAATCTGTTCATAGCTATATGACAAAGCACTCTTCTGACCACAGACAAATTCAGACTTGGCATTAGGGAGTGCAGAGCTAATTTAACCAAATGGAGGTACACAAGGGTGCAGAAAGGCCCTTGGTGAGTACACTCCAGCTAGCAAAGCTGTGTTCACTTAGAGAAAGGTTTTACTGATCTCACTCTTGCTCTTTAGGACCCTGACATCTCACTAGATTTGACTGATAAAATAGAAGTGTCACATTGAGACCAGTCCTATGAACTGGGTAGTTTGCAGTGGTTGGCTCTGGGAGAGAGGCACAAGAATGATGCAGTCTGTTTAAGCATCTGATAAAAACACCTGACAGAATATAAATATGCAGGTAGAGCTCAGGGCAATAAAGTTATGTTCTTTGTGATTGAAATAAATTCACAAAAATCTTGTTAATCGTGGTTTTCATTTTACGTAGTGTATTTTGCAATGTTAAGTAATAAACATGCTACTTCAGTGCTCAATAAGGAAATCAATAAGAGTATTGGATGTGAAAATTATAGAATAATCGGAAATAGTTTGGTGATTGCGCTTGTCGTTCTTCACTTAGTCTAAGTCTGTTGAGGAAAGGACATGATATCAATATTCTGAGATTACTGAAAATCTGAGAAATGGCTGATAATATACACAGTATATGCAAGCACCACATTTGTCGTTCTTGTTCAGAATTCAGAGGTAAAAGCCTCCATTACCTGGACACAGATTACCAGGACAGGATCTGCGTGGTTTTGATTCTACTGTTATTCTGTGACAGTTGTTCTAAATGCACTAAGAATGAAAAAGGGAGATTTATATAATTCTTGTTTCCTTTGTTCAGAGAAAGATCTAGTGGCTCCCCATGGAAGTGACTCACTCTGACACTGCCATAACCTCAGTGGGTCTCCTGCAGGGCGGGCTGTGTGTTAGAGCCTTCCTACTCTCTGTGAAGAAATAAGAAGCAAAACATGGGGGAACTGTTCTGTGAAATACATATAGGATGTACCTTCTACCATTTCCTATGTGGAAACAGCTGTCCTGAGAGTTATGGTTTTGTATCTTCACTGCAAGTATGAAATATCCAAAATCTGTTAGTTACCTGTGCATACTGAGAAGATTTTGATTCCCACAACTGTCAACGCATTTCAAAGTTTAGTGCTTATACTTGCAGTACTAAGGATGTAATGATAATTGATGGAATATAAGGAATGTAAAGCCTTTTTCTTCTTTGAGGTTAATGGCAGAAGGATAAGCTGAAACACAAATCAAGATGGTTGAAACTGTTCAAGAGAAATGAAAGTTCCAGCTCATCACAAAGGGTGAATCTGGCTCACATATGCACTTGGAACCATAGAGTGTTGCTTTAGCTTAGTTTTCTTATATCTTTTAAATCTGTAGCCCTTATTTTTCCACTTAAGGGAGAACAACATAAACACTTTGCTTTTTAAGTTATATGCCCTGATGAAGCAAGTATATAATTGTTTTGATTTTAAAATTTTTGTTTCAGATCTTAGCTATGAAACTTCATTGAAATAAATGAGAACACTTCAACAGATTAGTCTTTTCTTCTTGCTGTAAAATAGTTTAATCAAATTCACTACATCAAAAGTATTTCAGTAGCAGCACCTGATTTTAAGAACACAAGATTAAACTTTTGCTGCTCGAATGTGCAAGTGAAACTCAGGTAAAGTGGAGCTGTGCAGTTTATGTCAGCAGAGGGTTTTAGCCTTGGGGCAAAAAGGCTTCATTATTTAGACTGCAAACTCCTGATGTGAGGAGATATCTTTGTGTTTGTTTGAGAGATCCTTGAGCTTCTTTATAAGTAATAGAATCACAACTCAAAGCCTCAGGGAAGAGGAATACTGACTGTTAGAGAGAGAGATTTTGTACAAATACAGGAAACCCTCTCTTCAGCTGCCTTACAGGACTTAGACAGTAAAAATAGTTAGTTAAAGTATTTATTATGTATATTGATCTTTAAATAAAGCTTTGAATAATGTGTATTTAGATAAAGTATGGGAAGAACTTTTATGGTCCCTTTTTCAGATGTTCTTGGGCGAGTATTCACTGTGAAGGATCTGGAAGATAGGAGTTTCACTGCTGCCTTCTGGCAATGTGTCATCATGACATGATGCCAATGAAACCATCACCTCTTGCAGTACCATGACCATCCTGGTACCTTCCCTCCTGAGACAGCTACACACATTGAAGCCCACCTTACAAAGACAAATCAAACAGCCAAAAATTTGCTTTGCCTCATCAATACCAAACAGCTAAGCAGTGCAGCTCTGAAGAATTAAGTACCGTCGGTCATATTTGCAAGTAATTAGTGGGATTTTACTCTAAACTTAAATAAAATAGAATGAGGAAAACAATAGTCTTTATGAGGAAATGAAAGTTTAGATTCTTGAACCGGTACACAGGCATTTGGTGAATAACCTAGCCAAAAAGTCTTTGTGCCATTTGTAGTACCAATTTCAAGACATTAGGAGTTTAGGCAAGCATCAGTCTCTCTTGCAGCAACCTGAGAATATGGTTTAACATGAGCTCCAGTAGAGTGAATACCAACAGATGAAAAAGCAGTGACTTTACAGGACTGAACTAGTCTGAATACTCATTAAATATATGTATAAATGTCGTTATACAGTCAAATTATTGGTGGGAATTTGCGAAAGCCCTCCTGCTGCAGACATTATCAAAAGATGATAACCACAGTATCTCTTTTTCCACACAGACCAGTACCATGCTATGGATTCTATACAGAGGAAATCCCTCAGGGCCAGATGTAATTTTAATTTATTCCCACAGAAAATGTTAAGAAGAAATGTGTTTCCTATGAGGACCACTAGAGTTATGTATAGAGTTAATTGCTTTGAGATGGAAAAGTAGATGCATTTGCAGCTAAGACAAAGACTGCTAGGGGATTCAGGTCCTTCTATGAGGTCTTTTTTTAATCTTTGAAATGGCATGTGAATTTAGAAAATATGTTATTATCTTATTTCAATTTATCTAATCTCAGGAGATGTCTGAAAGCCACCAAGATTTTATATCAATATGATTCTACTGTCAGAAGTGCTACTTCGGGCTCTCTGTATGTTAATGTATTGTACAGCTGTGTTAAGAGAGATGCAAGACCTCCTTTCAAAGGATAAAATATGATACTGCTTTTCTGTATGAGTGTTTTATAGATTCATCTTGAAGGCCTGGGGAAAAAAGGGGCTCTGTGTTTTAGGGTTATGAATGTCATGAAAGGCTGAATGAATCAGAAAAATAAGTGTGTACTTAGGTGTACACTGTTGAATGAAATATATTCTTCATTACTATTGGAAAGAAATTGCCAATGTCCAGTCAATCACCAGTAATAATGGTGATGATTTTACTACAGAGCTGAGTCAATTGTATATTGACAAATTATATATTGTCAGACAAGTGATAACTGTATCTTCTTTTCTAATTATGCAAAAATTGTTACTGCAGGTTCAAGTGAAAAAAACAACTGCTCATCCCGCCCCCCAACTTGCTCATAACATGTACTTCATTACTCATCATCTGACCAAATCATCTGCCTTCCAAGTGCTTGATTCATTTGTTGAGAAAAATAGCCTTTTCCAGCACCCTGCAAGACAGATAAGGCTTAAAAAACCATTCTTCTATTAAAAGAGATGCTTCAATACAGCAAACAATTCTTCCTTTGCAAAGATGATTCCAGAGAAGAATGGAATGTACATTACTGTCTTGGGTTGCAATACAAGAAGTAACGAAAAGTATGTACTCTATCACCATCTGTTAAAACCAGGTGGGGCAGTGTTCTTTATCTCTTTCATGAGCCATCCTTCATAACTCCAGGGGGATATCTTCTGTTAATGGGCCAGCTGTAAAAACCACATGTGGGATTGTTCTTTATCTCTTCCAGGACCCATCCTCCCTCCAGGGGCATTTCTTCTGTTAATGGGCTATTGAGTCTCACTGCGTGACTGATAAAATTACATCATCCTATTGCAAGGTGCTCCACCCAGGGGGAGGAGCCTAGCATTCTTACCTGGATATAATCTGAGAATGAACACTGCAGTCAGTCTTTCTCCACTGGATTCCCAGAGGAGAGACCAGACCCATCTACACCACTACTGGACTTTTAGAGGAAAACTACACCCTTCTACAGGATCACTGCTTAAACAGAGCCCCATCTGTCACTCCAGGAGGACTGCAACCACCACTTAATTGGACTGCTACCAACACCCTGACCAACAGGGTGTCAGGTTGTATTTTGTCAGTGGCTTTTGTACTATTGCATTTTCATTTTCATTTCCCTAGTAAAGAACTGTTATTCCTATTCCTATATCTTTCCCTGAAAGCCCCTTGATTTCAAGATTACAATAATTCAGAGGGGCAGGGTTACATTTTTTAATTTCAAGAGAGGTTTCTGCTTTCCTTGGCAGATATCCATCTTTTCAAACCGAGACAATTACTGTAAGTGGAATAATTGTGTGCTTCCCAAAAACTTAAGGACCATCCAGAATACATTATTAGTAAAAGATCAACAAGACCAAGCAATTTAATCAGAGAATTTAATTATTTTTTCTGAAATGTCCAAAACCAGACTTTTTTCAAATTTATTTAGCCAATTTCAGTTTGTGCTGTTTACTTTAAGGATTACACATAATTTAATTAAGTTAAATATTATCCATTTTACTCAGTGCTATAAAAGAGTGAAATTATGGCAGTAACATTGCTTCTGTTCCCAAATATGACAGCATTTCTGATAGCACTTATAAAATTAAGTTTTTGATTAAGCATGCAAAAAGGCAGTCTTGCTTATGAACTATAATGGGAATAGCTCATATATAGAGAATTCCATGTAAAAACTGGTAGGCTTTAGCTTTGAGTTGAAATCAATATAAAATATTTTTAATTTCATATAGAAGGGAGCATGTATGTGAATTGTTTGGTTTTTTTGCTTAGAGGGGTGGAAGCAAATTAATTCCATAGTAGTCACAACAGCACTTTGGAACACAACTTGGCCACAAAAAGAATTTATGTTATTTGATTGAAAAATGTGTACTTCCGTAGGTATTTGTATTTCAAATAGTCATCTACAGAAATTAGCTCTATATTTAAGTATTTTAAGCTGAATTTGTAGCTTTTACTCTCCCATGCTATTTGTTGAAAATTCTCTCCACTTGCATTTGGTTAAAGAATACAAAAATAAAAAACCTCCAAAACCCAAGCCACCAACCAAAGCTTTTCAGATCTTCAAGAATGCATTGTTCTTGCAAAAAGGCAGTGAAACAACACAGTTTATTCAATTTCCCAGTTCCCTGAAGAACTTGTAGCTGATTTTGTACTCGTATTTCCAGGACATACAGAGTTCACTGAGTGTCTCCTAACTCATGAATGTCACTCCAGACTCAAAGGAAGTTGTTTATGACCAAAATATATAGCTCAGCTTGGAAGTCCTTGTGTGCATGATATGCAGGAGAAATCTGGGAATGAGAAGTTAACACAGAACATTTGTTACAGTAGTAATAAGAGATCAATACTGAGGTTTTGTGGTGTGGTGTGGGCAGTGTTTTCTATGAACTTCACAACTTCTCTCCTTCATTTTCCCTGTGTTTGAAACAGGAGCAATGTCTCACTGCTTTAAGCAGAACGGAACAGCTAGCAGAGTGTTCTAAAAGTAGAAAAAACACAGACAATAGGTAGCCAAGCTAAATAGCTGAGCTGAAAATGAAGTAGAAATCTTTAGGAAGATGTCCAAGAAAAAACATCTGGCAAAGGAGGCATGGGAGACCTGACAGAAGGACCAGAAGAGCAGGATTATTGGTTTGTTTTTCCCTTTGTAGATCAAACTGACGTGTCAGATGCAATGCAATCTGTTGTTTGTACAGGAAAAATTGGGGGAAGAAAGACTGGGAACATCCGAACGAAAGAGTGTCATAAAAATCAGCTGTGCTGTGCCAAGAAGTAGATAAAATGTGTGGATGGAAGCACAGGGGTGCATGGGAAGATCTGGCATTGAGTTCCACCAGTCTCCTAGGACAGGGCTACAGTGAGAGAGAATCCAGGCTGGGCTACTGTGCTCATAGGCAGATGAAAATAGCTTTTTGAGTCTCTACAAAGAAGTGAAAAAATGAGGCAAAATGTCTAACATCCATCAACTCAACTTGATAACAGTGATGCATCAGTGAAATGAGCTTCTAGAGATAGTAGAGACTTGATTTTTTCATATTATGTTTTCCCAGGGCTCCCTGTTGTTCTTTCTTCAATTGCAGTTTCACTCTTTCCTTTTTGTCTCATATTTCTTCATTTTCCTGTACTGTCTTAGTCTTCTTCTGTCTTATTCTTATTTTTCTCTTTTCTCCATTCTCTTGTTTATTTTTTCTTCGCATTCCACAATGTAACTATGCACTGATTTTCCTAAAGCCTTGCTGTGTGTTGTTTCTTTAGTAAATAATAGCAGTGTTGGCTGTTCAGCTGTGGTGCTCTTTTCCAGTTCTCTTGCCTAGAGGTCATGTTCCTCTTTAGAGAACCAAAACCAAACTGATGTTGCAAAACTTGCAGCTTCTTTTAAAAAAAATTGACAATTAACGTAAGACAAAATAAACAAATTGTCAGATGATGAATTACAAGGCTAAAGATCCTGCCTGATTAGCCAAAAACTTAGTAACATAGTTCTAAGAAAGATATAGTCTTTAGTAAGTGTCAAGGGGACAGGGCATGAGTCTGATCTGGGGCAGAGTATGAGAACCCCTAGGAGACATAAAGAGCAACAAAAAATAAAACAGTGTCCCAAGTCCTGGGCACAGAGTTAATTTTCATCATGGTGGCTAGTATGGGGTCATATCTTTGATTTGTGCTGGAACAATGTTGATAACACAGGGATATTTTGGTTATTGCTGAACAGCCATTGCACATCATCAGGGCTTTTTCTGCTCCTCACACTACCCTGGCAGCCAGAAAACTGAAGGTGCACACAGAGTTGGGAGGCAACATAGTCAGGACAGCTGAGTGTAACTCATCACAAGGATTTCTTATATTATGACATCATATTCAGTAAATAAAGCTTGGGGGAAGAGGGAGGAAGGACGGCACTTCTGGAGTGATGCCATTTCACAAATCACCACTGTGTGTGCTTGAACCCTGCTTTCCTGGAAATAAGTGAACTCACTGAAAGTTGTGACTGAATTCCTTGTTTTGCTTTGCTTGGGCATTTGGCTTTCCATTACCTATTAAAATGTCTTTGCTTCTACCCATCAGTTTTCTTAGTTCTATTCTTTTGATTCTCTCCCTAGTTCTGTCAGTAAGGAAGGGAGTGGGTGGGCAGACAAATTGGTCTTAATTGCCAGCCGGGTTTAAATGACAGCCAGATGAAGCAGAAAAGGGCTTGTGTTGAAGATCCATCATGGAGCTCTGTAGGATCATTGTGAGTGATCAGATCTGAGAGCTGATCTTGTCATACTGAATGGAAGACAGAGAGACCTATAGAAAGCCTGTGAAAAGAAAGATAGATAACTTCTCTCCTATCTGTTACAGGCAGAGGAGCTTACAGAGTGACATGGCTGAAAAGATTTAGCTAGGTGAGTAACCCATTTCAAGCTTTTTTTTTCTTATAGCTTAAGCGACTTAAAAAAAAAAAGAAAAAGGAAGGAAAGAACACTTGGATTCACATCACAACGTTATTTTAAACACAATGGCTAAAGTTATTACTGAGTCTTGTGCAACTCATGACAAAATCACAGAATCATAGAATCGCAGAATATCCTGAGTTGGAAGGGACCAAGAGGGATCACTGAGTCCAAATCCTGGCCCTGCATAGCAACATCCTCATAGTCACATAATGTGGCTAAGAATTTTGTCCAGATGCTTCTGGAACTCTGTCAGGCTGGTGCTGTGACCACTTCCATGAGAAGTCTGTTCCAGTGACCAAACACCCTCTGGGTGAAGAACCTTCTTCTAGTAGCCAACCTAAACCTGCCCTAACACATCTTCAGCCCACTCGCTTGGGTCCTGTTACAGAGAAGTGATCAGTGCCTGCCCCACCTCTTCCCCTCATGAAGTTGTAGATTGCTATGAGGTGGCTCCTCAGTCTCCTCCAGGCTGAACAGAACAAGTGGCCTCAGCTGCTCCTCATAAGGGTTCCCCTCATGGCCCTCCTTTGGTCACTCCCCAATAGTTTTGTATCTGTCTTACACTGTGGCCCCCAGCACTGCCCCAGCACTGGAGGTGAGGCTGCCCCAGCTGAGAGCAGAGCAGGACAATCCCCTCCCTTGCCTGGCTGGTGATGCTGTGCCTGATGGCCCCAGGACACGGGTGGCCCTCCTGGCTGCCAGGGCACTGCTGGCTCATGTTCAACTTGCCACAGACCAGGGTCCCTGGATCACTCTCTGGGGCACTTCTTTCCAGCATCTCATTCCCCAGCCTGTACATCCAGGGCTGCTCCATCCAGGAATCTTGTTCACCTTCATACAGCTGGTGATTGTCCAGCCATTCAATTTGTTTAGTTTTCTTGTAGGACCTCTCTGCTTTTGAGACAGCTGTTCCTCCTATTTTTGCATTGTCTGCAAACTTGCCTAGTATCCCTTCCAGTCCTGACCTATGTCATTAATGAAGATGTTGAAGAGCACAGAGCCTAAAGATGGAGCCCTGTGGAACCCCAGGTTCCAGACATATCCCCAGTCTGCTGTCACCCCATTCACTGTAACCCCTTCTGCTGACCCATGAGCCAGTTTCTCACCCATTGCTCTATGTGTTACCCAGCTGCTTGCTGGACATTTTGTCCAGCAGGATCCTGTGATAGACAGTATCTGAAATCCAAGGAGATTACATCACCTGGATTCCCTCAATCAACTAAGTGTGTTAGCTTGCTGTAAAAGGAAATCAGGTTTGCTAAGCAGGACTTTTGTCTCATGAACCTGTTTTGGCAGTGACCAATGACTGCATTATCCTTTAGGTGTTTTTCAGTACCTCCCAGAATAATCTTGTCCAAAATTTTACCAGGAACTGAAGAGAGACTATAACTGGCCTATAGTTTCCAGACTCCTCCATTTTTCCCTTCTTCAAAACTAGGACAATGCTTGCTAGCTTCCAGTCAGCTGGGACTTCTCTGGATTCAGAAGATTGCTAAAAAGTCATTGAGAGAGGTTTTATGATTACATCAACAGATATTTGAGGATTCTTGGATGAATCTCATTATACCCTATAGATTTATAATGATCCAGCTGGATCAGCAGATCCTGCACAGGAGCTGATCATTCTTGCAGTCGTGTTCCTTCAGCTCATGGCGCTTAGACTTCCTTGATGCATCCTCTGTGTTGAAGAGGCAAAAAATGCATAGACACCTCTACTGTGTTCCTGTCTTTGTGATGGGACCCCTTTCATCCCATAATAAGCTTTTATTTCTACACTGCCTATTGCTATTAATGCATTAAAAAAACCTCTTTTTACTGTGGCCAGCTTCAACTCCACTTGAGCTTTGCACAGATTTTTTCCTCACAGCAATGAGCAGCATTTTTGTATTCCTGCCACATCACCCAACCTGGTTTCCACTGGGCATACATCTTCCATTTTTGCTGTATTTCTAGGAGAAGATCCTTGTTCAGCCAAGCTGGCCTGCCTTGCCTGCTTAACTTCCAGTATTTAGGAATTGCCTGCTCCTTTGCCCTTAGGAGGTGATGTTTAAAAAGTGATCAGCACTGATGGGATGCAGCATCTGCAGAAGCATTTTCCAAGGGTAACTTACTCACTAGTTCCCTGAGCAGCCTGAAGTCTGCTCTCCTCATGTCCAGAGTTGAGGTTTTGCTGACGCTTTTCCTTCTGTCAACAGAGATCTAACTCTGTCCCTTCACGGCCGCTGTGGCAAAGACAGCCACCAATCTCCACTTCCTTAACAAGACTCTTTCTCCTAGCAAGCAGTCTATAAGGAAGGACATCCTTCTGAGACTGCTCTCTAAGGACCTCTTCCATAGAGTTGTCATCCAGGATTTTTAGTAACCTTCTGGTCCAGGTTGTACCAGCTGTGTAATGCTCCCAGTTAGTTTCTGATGAGTTGAAGTCCCCCATAAGGACAAGGGCAGTTGACTTGGAAGCATCCCTTAGTACTTCAAAGAATAAATCATCAGCACTTTCCATATAGTTTGGAGTGGTTATAATGTACAGAGCTCACCCGATTTGCCCCTCTACCTCTCCTGCGTTCTTACCACTCCTGAAGAGCCTGTAACCATCCATCAGAGCACTGTAGTCACAGGATTTATCCCACCAGATGTCATTTATGCCAATGATGTCATATCTCTGGGATTGGGTCAAAGCTTCGAGCTTTGAGCTCCTCTTGTCTGCTCCTGATTCTCTGTGCATCAGTGTAGAAACATTTAAAGTGTAGTACATTGTAGCCAATGCCTGATGAAGCATATTAAAGCATCTCAATAGCGCTTATTTCCTCAAGTTTTGGCACACAATCCCATTGTTCATCACTGATTTTGACACTTCCCCTCTTCTAACCTGGTTTAAAGCTTTGTCAACAAGCCCTGCTAGCTCCTGAGCAACAACTGTTTTTCTCACCTGAGACAGGTGTGTCCCATGTCGGGCCAGGTGTTGAACAGATCATCCCATGGTCAACAAGCACAAACTTTTTTCCCCTGGCACCAATCTTGGAGCCATGCATTGACTTCACATATCTGCCTAGTCCTGGCAATATTATTCGTTGTTGCTGGAAAAATTAGGAAATCACTAAGTAGTGCTCCTTATTCCTCTACCAATCATCCCAGAGTCCTGCATCCCAGGGTCTTTTTTCCCCTCAAGAGTTCTCTTTGTAATTTTGTCACTTCCAGTTTGAAAATAAATAGTGGAGGGCCTTATTAGACTGGTGAGTTCTCCAGTGACGTTCCTCATCTGAGCCCCTGGGAGACAGCAGACTTCCTTCCATGTTGAGGGTCTGCATGTTGGGCTCTCTGTTCCCCTGAGAAGGGAGTCTCTCGTTAAAACTACCTTTCTTTTTCTCTTAACAGAGGGGATCATGATGTGGGGCACAGTTGATGTTATTCTAGGAGGCTCCACAATTGCAGATGGACCTTTGCCCACCTCATCAGTTGTCTTCTAGTATCAGAGTCTCTTACCTGTTGTGGAATGTATAAGTCCTCTTTGTCAAATCCAGGGAAGGAGAAGGAGCCTTCCTCCCGGTATATGTTGTGACTGCTCCCAGCTTTCATCTTTAACAGACCTTTTGCTAACAGTCCTTTGATTAATTGTCCTGCTTCTCCACTAAAATGGAGGTTCAAGACTCCTGGGAGTCTTCAGGCTCTAGTGTCTCTGAAAATAACTGGTTCGCTTGAAACTTTGCAGCCTGTTCACTTTTTCCTGTAGCTCCTTAACCTGGTGACACAATTCCTCAACCACAGCATTCTTTATGCCCCAGCTTCACTGAGAGGCATCAGGCACTCCCAGCAGCCAGTGACCTGGAGAGCTGCATCTACCATCAGTGGGTCTGTCTGTCTGGATGCCACCTGACGTGGCTGGTTGACATCTTACTACTTTTTTCCATAACTGATATCAGTAAACTGGTAGATTTAAAGACGTCAGGTCAGCCTGAGTACACATACATTAAATTTCAGAGTTCCTATCATCTCGTCTTCTAAGGTATAATAGCTTTAGACAAATTCTAATTCTAATTCTGTCAAATTTGGATAACTTATCAAAGCAGTGATGTTATTTAATCTAAACGGGATCATTTCCTTTCTCAATATTTTCGTCATATAATTTAATGTCAAGCATGCAGGAGTTTAGCAGCACCTCCTCATCAAATACACAGAACAAGAAAGGTTGGCAATCGGTGAAATACATGAAAATACATTAAAATACTCTTATACACAGAGCCTACTTAGACAAAAGATTATCATGTACTGCTTTTCAGGTGGAAATCATACTGAGAGACTCAGAGCTAATTTCCTGTAGAAGCTTTGTGGTGTGATGTGATGTCTTAAGGCTCATTAACATGAATTGGTTCAAAGAGATAATATACACCAGAATATTGAAATTAATGTAACGAAATACAAACCTCAGTGCAGGCAGGTGAAAATATTAAGGATCTTATTTGGCAACTGCTTTCTCATCTAATTAACTACTCCATCACAGTGCATTTACCTACGAGCAGGAGGGTTGACTGTGTCAGGCTCTGATTTTTGCAGGTCAAATCAGTTCTTGGTATTAAAGGAAAACAGATAATCTTGAAATCACTTGAAATCAGAAATGCACTTCTTGGCTTTTTTGAGTGACACAATTTAATCCTAACATTTAGCTTTCACTCTATTCTCAGTTATGATGAATAATATGTAGGGAAGATATCAATAATATGTGGCATTTACTAAATGCTCTTCATTTGATGATTTTAAGGTCTTCAGGGTCATGAATAAATTAAGCATTAAGACAACAGTCTGGAAGTAAGTAATTTTGTGGTATAAGGAAGAAAATGAGGCATGAGGAACCACCCAAATTGAATCAGTGCCTGCCTGGGACACAGAACCTGGATATTTGGGCTCTTGCTTTTTTTCTAATCACTAAGCACATCTTCTGAACTTGGTCACTTGGAGTGGTTTGTATGAGAAAAATCAAACCAAAAATCCCCAACCAACCAACAACAACAAAAAACTACAGAAAGAAAATAATGAATCACGAATCAGAGAACTTACAGATTGTGAAAGCTTGAAGAGACTGACTTTTGAAGGTCTTTATAGATACCTTTCCCAGGCAACCACAAAGAAAACCAGTGCAGCTATT
The DNA here is from genome assembly GCA_013399455.1 of Anthoscopus minutus. Classification (NCBI taxonomy): domain Eukaryota; kingdom Metazoa; phylum Chordata; class Aves; order Passeriformes; family Paridae; genus Anthoscopus; species Anthoscopus minutus. The sequence goes on along the minus strand of VWYI01011151.1, from coordinate 4,918 downwards.
CTCAAGAAAATATTTCAAGATTTCCCCTGTGGTTTTGTACCTCATTGTTTCAAAGATATTTCTAAAGCAAATTTCATGTAATAGTCAGAGGTGGGTATCTGTAAGGGAAGGAAAGCTGTGTATTCACCCAGTCCCCCATGCTCCTTGAAGGTGCCCCCAGCTCTCCCGCCATCACTCGAGATGAATGAAAA
>VWYI01011150.1:0-111135 GCA_013399455.1 Anthoscopus minutus | reverse complement strand
TTAAGCTTGATTTTGCTTTTGCCTTATTTCTGAAGAGAGAACTGCTGTGCAGGAAAATGTGTAGAAGGTACTGCCAAGAGAAAACAAAAAAAAACAGGAACAAGAAAGAAATCATCAGAAAGTCGAGAATATATTTTTTTTTCTTGTGAAGAGGGTGGGTTCACAATTTACAAGTGAGAAACTTGAGCGAGAGAAGGACCAACTGGGTTGTCAGACTGACAATTGTGTAACAAGCAGTTAATCCAGGCGGGCCCGGGGGACATCATCTGCTCCTCCTCTCAGAGACTGCACAGCCCTTCTAATACCCTGTAACAAGCTTAAGCCCACGATAAAAGATCTGTGCTCACAATTACAGTGTGCCACAGGGAGAAGGCAGGAGACTCGGCAGCTTTATTGCTGTCACAGAGCATGGCAGTAGCAGGGACTTGCTGAGTGAAATTTCCAGGTGAGCCTCCCGTGCCAGGCGGGGTCTGTGTGAGCAGGGGAGTCCTGCAGACCCATTTCTGCCGGGCATCCCTGTAGGGAATTGCTTTCCTGGCTGCAATCTGGCAATCTGTAAGTGCTTGAGCCAAGCATTACACAAATTTAAGGGATTTTTATATCAGCCAAAGGGTTCTGTTCCTATTTCTAGCTACAGCTACATTTCTTCAGAAAAATATCCCAGGAGTTAGCTAATGTGTCACCTTGGGGAAAGTGCTGGGGAAGAATAGGTGATGGAAAGAAAGGCTGCTAGGTCCTGCAGCAATCAGTGAGAGTGCTGAAGCAAGGAGGAATACAAGCTTAGTACAAAGGTCCTATTGAACCATTTTGTCACCACCCTCACAAGATATACTAACAAACTGTGTGGTTTTAGAAAAATGCTCTCTGTCTGCAGAGAAGTGCCTCTTGCTCCATACCCCCCACCCACCAAGCAGTTAGGTCAGACATATGATGCTCTTTGGATTTTGGTCGCTTTGGGCATGAAGTATGGGACTAGAAAGAGATGTAGGAAGGGGATTTTCTATGTTTTGCTGAACATCAAAGCCAATCCACATCTAAGACCAGCTGCTGGCTTCTGTTATGGTTGAATGAAACAAAACACAGAATTCAAGAACACTTGTATCATTAGGACAATCTCCTCATTAAACACTTCCCAAAATACTTGTGTAATAAAAAGCTAAAAATAAATGTTAACTGAAAATTTGAGGTATTTAAGTATTGTATTTTGCTTTGTGAATATTTTAGAGAGAGGCCTGTTTAGGAATAAATAATGCTTGACCAAATTGCTTTTTAAGGTGATTGTTAACCATGCATATGTTAATATTGGCTTGTTTTAATTGATACTTCATTGAAACTAGTATGTATTAGCTGGCTTTGGTCTTTCTAAGCTGCTCTGAACTTTAAGAAAACAGATGATAAGGTCATATACTAGGCTTTTGTTTAACAACACCTTTGTAGCATTAACACTAAAGTCGAGCATCTTTTTATACCTGATACTTTGCATTCCTATTTTGCTGTTATTACCTTGACACATGGTAACAAGATTGTGACAGAGCAACATAGCCAGTGTCTCTGCACAGACCTGAGAAATCAACAGCCTACTAGGTTTTATGCCTTTCTCAACAAAACACTGGTAATTTGAATTTACCCTTAAAAAGTTTGATGCCTCTTTGATTGTTAAATCAAAACCTGTTTATTAAGCAGTGTGGGTTTGATACATGTCTGTCTCTAGATGCCTGGTTCTCATTATTTCATATATTTAATGAAATATAATGATTGGTCAATTCCCATGAATGATTTAAAGAATTTTGTATAAGCCAAAATAAGTTAAATGCCTAATTTTAAGCATAGATAATTGAGTGACCCACTTCCTTTCTGCTTAAGACGTTCAAAGAGGCTTAATTTCAGTTTCTGACGGATGTGTTGCTGTTATATCCAACTCTCTTAATCTTATATATAAACCCCACACTGGTGGGACAGAGACAGAGATGGGAGTTTCTGTTTCAGAGAGTGAATGTCATTTGGCAGCCTGAAAACTTTGAATCAGACTTAGTAGTATTGTTCCTTGGGGTAGGTGCATAGGAAACATTCCCTGTGCAGTGTCTGACAGAGGGTGATGGAGCTGCTGGATAATGGACTATTACTGCTGTCCATTCAGGCCTGGCTTTCAGTGTGGCAGCTCCCAGGCCTTAATCCTCTCACTTCCCACATAAATTGCTGTATAACTCAGTGGGTTTACATTCAGACAGGAATGTTTTCATCACTACCTTAAAGAATTACCCTTTCAGTGGTGCTGAAAAAGAACAGTAGTACTGTGATCCTTGTATTCAGTAATGTTATGTCCTCTCCATACTAGCTCACAAATTATGTAAGCCCAGGACCTCAGAAGGTCAGCTCTGAATCCAGACTCTTCCCAGTGTGGGAAGCTCACTCCTTGGATTTCAGTTCCATCTACTCTAGAAATAAAAGCCAGTGCTAAGATTTGAGAGGGACTGGGTTTGTACAACTGGATCTGGGTGATGTTTAATAGTCTGTGACTGTTTTCCAGTTCTAAAGATAGTGATTCTTGAGCTTTGATGGAAATAACTCTGGAGCACAACTATAACTAGCATCAATCCAGTGTGGCTCAGTGCATTTTAAAGGATTGCCTCATCCAAAGCTGTGCCATCCAGTATGTGATTTACCCAAACAAGGTTTTCTATGAACACCTGAGTGCAGCTTTATGGACCCTGTAAATCCAATGGATTTACATCCCGCATCATTAAACTCCTTCTGCTCTTATCTTTTGTTCTCTTTCACTTTTCCTGCTTCTTAGCCTCTAGTTTCTTTGCTAGACTGCCAGGTATCCCCACATCTCTTCACCCTGCTGGGCTGAAAAAATTCTGCAGAATTATTAGTATATTTGGTAACTGTGAGTATAATGTAAATGATAGTATAGGTTTTCATCACTAAATATATAATACAAATACCAAACAAACTGAAATTCACTACAATTTTTATCAGGTTTTCAATTGCCTTTTCCCTGATATCTTTGAGGTGGTTGCAGTGCTTCCAGATTTTAAATTATAGCAGCTCTGAGTAAATGAATCAGAGTTGTGAAAGCTGAGAATATTGGAAAACTAAGCAGCAAAGAGTTCTCTGCAGCAATGGCTGATTTAGAGAAATTGTCTGTCTGCTTGCTGGGGGTGGTATTAAAACATTTAACATCTCCTCCTTTATTAGAAGGAATGAGAAAACTTTGATAAAAAAGTGCTGATACCTTTTCAGCCTCAGTAAACTTTTACAAAGCTTTTGTGAGCTTTTATATAGCCATAAAACAATGGAAGTTTACACCATATCCTAAGTTTGTATACTGTGTAAAGGTTCACGTGATATTCTGGAAGCCCTCAAGCTATTTCAGAAAATTGACTTGGGTTTCTTGTGCATGAACACTTTTCCAATCTGCTTTACAGTGCACTTTGTAATTGCTGAGGGTTTTTGTCCACCATGACTAAAATCATGTAAGTTTGTTGTTTTTATTTCTGTCTAAGCCAATTCACTTCATGTTTGAACCAAGATACCATTTTTTCCAAAGGCTGTAGATGCTAGCAGTGTCAGTTTAGACTGTAGGAGCAGCAAAACCAAGATCAGTTAAATAATATCAGAAATAAATTTGGTCATAGACTTTTACAACAACAAAAAAGACATTATATGGAAAGGTTATTCAGTATCACTATGTTAATAAATTACTTTATTCTTGTTTTTCTTCTTTTCCCCTTAAAGTCTTGTGATTATAATTTTATTCTCTAACACCTAAATTTAGTACATCAAGTACAGTAGCTCAATAGAACACTACCCATTAAGATCCACATTGAATTTCACTTGACAGGCTTTACATTTGCTGAAGGCTTGGGGGCTGTGGTTTTAGCAGTCATCTCACATTTTGGTTGAACACAGTTTGATGCACGTCTATGAAATTTGTGTTTTGTTCACGCAGGGGATGATTCAAGTCTACAGCTGTCGCAAACAGTATGTAGGACCTAATTCATGAATAAGCTGTCAGTTACTATAATCCCAAAATAAAAACAAATTACAATCACAAGAGGAAATTCATATGAAACGTAAGAGTGGAACAAAAAATCAATCCCATTAGTATTAAATCTGGACAGATTCTCCTTGAAAATTTAGTGTACCTACCTCTGCTTCAACTTGTATTATTGCAATTAGATCTTTGTACAAGTGCACCTCACCTATGAATCTAGAATTTTGAATACTTGAATATTTTCCCCTAAAAATATAATAATTCATTTACAGGGCTGTTAAAATAGCTATAATGGTAAAAACAATGCAGTCACCTAATCATGCTGTTGTCCCTGTATTTGTCAGCAACCTGCATGTAAGACAAATACTAAAAAACACCATGTAAGGAAGTTACCCATGTAAGAAAGTTACCCTTTCATAGCTATAATCAGGGTTCCTCAAGTACTTAAGAAACCCGACAATCCTTTTGAAAAGAGTATGATGTTGTCTCCTAAGGCTAGGATAGAAGCATCCAACACAGAATTTACTTTGTAGCAGATTTAATTATGTCACCCTTCTGTGGAAAGGACTCTTCCCATTTGGCCATAATACAGCATTATTCATTTATTTACAGAAGTTTACTGATGTAACATTTAAGACAATCAAGTGACACTTCTAGTCTTTTTCCAAGTATGAAAATAAGCATGGAGTGCCAATTTTATGGAAGTGCTGATGCACTGAAGTATTTTGAAAGCTATTATTTGATCCAATTTTATGTGTATCCAATACCCAGATAGTAGAAAAATGAATGTGTTACTCAGACAAATATGAACCAGGGTTAAATACATATGTGTGATATATAACTAATTAGTCTAGCACTTGGTAAAGAGTAAAAACTTATAATGATTTGACACCAAAAATATGTTGTACAAGATTAGACAGCCATTATTTTTCCTGACAAAAATAAGCTTTGGAAAATAGCACGAGAAGCATGTTTATTTAGTAGTAGTAGAATTTATGATTTTGGATTTTTTTAGCTCTCTTATTACAAAATTGTCCCCTAAAAGACCATTTCCATTCATCTCATCTTGTATGTTCATTTTCACTTGGGCTTCTCTGGCATAGTACTTTTGGCTGTGTGAATGTCATTATGCTTTATTTCTAAATCTTAATTTCTAATCTAGATTAAGAGCATCAACACGAATGCAGTTCCCCTCTTTTTCTTCTTTCTGTGTCACTTGAATAACCATCCCCACCCCTTGCCCATTCTTTGAGAAGAAACTTTTCCTGAAAGCCTCTTCAGCCAGAACTTCAGAGGTACAAAGGTGGCTCCTCATATGAACTTACCTTCCTCTCTTATGCTCAGAGCTTGCTTGACAACCCAGTGAGACTGAGAGTGTGCATGTGCTGACTCGTGTGTGTAGGTTCATGCAGGCTCAAATCTCAAGGGACATGTGTGGCTCAGTTTATACCAACTGTTGGGTAAGAACAGTTAAATACTAATCTCATAATTATTAGCACAACTTAAGAGTTACAGTTTGAGATAGTCTGGCTGGTAGAAACAGGTGACATTCATAATCAATTTTTTTGTATGGGAAAGCTCCATTTGTAGCCATTCCTGAATGTCACGTGTTGCACAGGATTACTGTGTGGCACAGTTATTTAAAATCATAAATTACTGCATTTAAAATTAACCTAAATCTTAACAAGCTTGGTAATTAATATTTACATGTGAAGTACCTGTCACCACATGATAGCAGCATAGTTTTTGTTGAAGGTTAAAAGCATGCAACCTGTGTGCCTTGAAACATACATGAAACAGGAACTTTGGAAAATGGAATATCATTGCTACAAATAAGACCGAGGAATCATTTGAGGTGATTAAATCTGCACCACACAATAGTTAATTTGTGTATGTAACTTCACTTCCAGTTCAACTGTCTCTGTGTGCAGATCCCTCAAGTGCTCTTATCTAGTCTTCTCCAAGCTTGTTCTGACAAGTTTGAATAGTGGTGGTTTGTTCTGAAGCAGTCAGTCCTTCTAACAATGCAAAGAATTAATCTTTTGTCAATGCATACCAAGTGCAACAAAGGCACTGTTCTGTAGAGCCTGATTTGGTGGCTGTTTTTCAGCAAAGCTGATGACAGCATTTCCAAACTGTGAAAATTTAACACTGCTGGCATGGCTGGAGATTTATTTTTTTCTCCTGTGCTCAGTGACAAATAAGCTCACAGTTTAAATTGTTGCTATTTTAAGGGAGCTCATTTTTTAATTATAGTTGGATTTTAAGACTATGTGCCTTCCTTTATGGATATACATAGATATACTTGGTTTTATTTGGCATTTAGGGGAAATGTCGTACCATTTCCTGAAATGTCTTGAAATATTTAAAAAAACACTTTTGGCCATAGTTTATTCTTAATTCTCAAAACCTTTACTTTATATTTTTGTATTCAAAGAAAGAATCACAGTTGATTATAGTAATAGTTATCAAAATTTATTTTGGTTTATTTATTTTAATCAGCTTTAGCATAATACCTATTTACTTTTTAAAATTTACACAGATGCTTATTTTATATCTAAATATAAATTTCAGCTTTTGATTCTTTAGATTCCTGTTTTCCTACTGATACATGTTCCTATATCAGAAATCGGCCCTACCTCACTTTTATTGTGAAGCTTTGGGTGATTCTTCTTAGAGATGTATGAAATATTCTCTGTCCCTGGAAGTCTCCAACCCTTCTGAAAGGGTAGCTCATGAAAGACTGTTACTTATGAAAATGTTATGGGCTGCAAAGAAATATAACTTGAAGAGATATGAAATAGACTGAAACTTTAATTACATCTAATCTATCAGTCATAGGCTAACAAAGACCAAGCTTTATTAACAATTTGCAAATGAAAACCACCAAGGAACCTGAATAGAAAGATGGACTTGTAAACTCGTAATCGTAGATATACAGAGGATTCCAGGCAGAGAATGATAAGTTTGTATTAAGGATAACACTTTTAGTTTAGTTTATTTTGGGTTGTTTTTTTGGTTTGAGGCGGTTTTGGTTGGTTGGTTTGTTTGTTTTTAATGAGATTTGTTTTTGATTCTGAGGATACATCTATGTTCATATTCCCTAGAATTGTGTCTCTGCTTTGTACTGGTGTCAGTGATTCAGCAGTGTCTGCAATGAGATGACTTTAAAAGATGCACCAGGAGTGTTTGGTTTCCTCTCCCACATAGTCCTAGAAAAGACCACTGTGGCTTGCAATGCATACATCCTGTGCATGTCTCTGAAGAGACAGTGTGCTGAAGTTACCTTTGCACCAGCAAACACTTAATCATTTCAAATATCATCTGTATATTTTTCTCTGTTGCTGTAGTTGTTGTCCCCAAAGTGATCTATTTAATATTAATCCTCAAGTGCTGAACATCGTATTTCCTCTATTTTATTCCAGAATTGGCTTGAAAAATGAAAATTATGTTGGAATGTCTCCAAACTTTTTCAGTACATCACAAAACGATAATAATAAAAATTCATCTTGTGAGCAGCATAATCTCCAAGTTTCTTTAGTTTTAGTATCACTATTTCAGTTGATCAAGTGGATTTGAAACTAACTCTTCCCTCTGGTGAATGGACAAAATTAATGACTCAGAGCTATCACTTCCACAATCTGTCTCTTTAAACACTGTCTTTGAAACTTTGAACATAACCTTCACAACTAAGGGAATTAGAAGCTTCAGGTCTTTCTCTGAAGTTTCAATTTTGGTTTACCAAAAGCTTTTCTATGAACTAGCTTAATTTAAACTTCTTCCTAATAGAGATTTCTGCCAAAACTTTCATTTGTCTCTCCAATGGAGTTGCATGTGGACTCAAGAAGGTCCTTCTTGAGGTAAGATTAGTGACCTCTTGGCGAGTCCAGATACAGTACAAAGGTTATCAGTCATCTTATCAAAGGTATCAGTTTCACAGTTGCATTTTCATTGCTAAAGTCTCTGGGCAGATGCTTGGGAGCAAAACCCATGGAGATTGGTGTGAGGGTTTCTAGAGGCTGCAGACTTTGAACAGAGATGAAAAAAGGGGAGCATGGGCATCCTGTGAATTTTCTGGAGCTTGATTTTTTAGATGTACAAGTTTTGGGTTGAGGAGGGTGTGTCACATTCTTTCCTTTGATGTGACTTCATTGAACATAAAGCAGAGACAAAAAGTTCTCTACAGTTTATTAAAAAATTATTAGGCCAAATTGGAAGCCCTCAGGATATACTCATATCCTTTAAAATTTGACTAGTGCATTTAACTGTCACTGATTCCTATTACAAGAGAGTTTGTTACAAGCAAATCTAGGGCCTCCCTTCTCTTCCATTACAAAAGTGGTGCTCTCCGAGTTTATCTCCAGTAAAACTGCAGGTCAACAAGATTTCATTCTCTGGTTTGTTTCTTTTAGGTGAACCCATAGCATGCTCTTTTCTGCTAAATTCTGGTTTTCTTCTTTGTGTCCTCTCTCTGACTCTCACATCTTTACTGAACTATTTCAGGTCAATAAAGAGTTTTCTGGCTTTTCATCGATTGGCTACCAATGAAATGTTAAACATATTCTCTCAGAGGTTATTTCTTGTGGGAATAGTTTGTTTACAGTTACTGAAGGTGGTATTTAGTGAAACTGGATAGAGAAATTCTTAGCATGTCTAGACAATCAAAAAATTTTCTAAAGGGAGAAAGAAAATAGACCACTGGTTTTCTGTAGTAAATTTAGTAGCAAACACTAAGTCCTTCTCTTGTCAAGTTAAAATGTGATCATTGCATTTATTCAAAACTGTCTTCACGGATGAACACAATAGAGCTTTCTGAAAGATGCTTTTAGACAACATTTAGTAAAAAGGCTGAATTGTCTGGAATATTAAAGGCGGATACATGTTATCCCGCTTGGAAGTGTATGCACAGATCCCATCACTGTGAAATGGAGTTACATGCCCAAGGCATGTGAGGAGGAGTAGATAAGATACTCTTCCTGAGCATCCTGAGTTCAAGTCACACTAGTGCATCAACCTGCTGGAAATCAGCTCTGCAGAGAAAGACCTGGGAGTCCTGGGCAACAAGCTATCCATGACCCAGCAGTGTGTCCTTGTGGCCAAGGAGACCTATGGGATCCTAGGCTGCATTAGGAAGAGCATTAACATCACACAGGGGGTGATCCTACCCCACTACTCAGCCCTGATGAGGCACATCTGGAGAGCTATGCCCAGTTCTGGGCTCCTCTGCATGAGACACATTGCTCTTAAAAGGGGGCCTGCAGAGGGTGACAAGGATGATAGGGGGACTGGAGCATCTCTGTTACATGGAGAGGCTGAGGGAGCTGTTCAGCCTTGAGAAGAGAGAACTGAGAGGGCACCTCGTCTGTCAGTGTCTGTAGGGAGGGCTCAGAGCATGGGCCAGGCTCTGCTCAGTGGTGCCAGGCAGTGGGACAGGAGGCAATGGGCAGGAACTGATGCACAGGAATTTTCAACTGAACACAAGGAAGAACTTCACTGGGCAGGTGTAAAGGAACAGACTGCTCAGAGAGGGAGAGTCTCCCTCACTGGAGAGATTCCAGAACAGTCTGGCTGCAGTCCTGTGCTGTGTGCTCTGGGATGACCCTGCTTGAGCAGGAGGTCGGACCGGACGATTCACTGCGCTCCATTCCAGCCTGCCCTGTTCTGTGATTCTGTAATACTGGATATATATTGACAGCGTGTTTCTCTTGAGATAGCTGTTTACCTAGACAAGGGTCCATATTTCTGATATATAAATTATGAAAGCCTACTGTAAATGGTAGCAAGTGTTATGAAATAAGTAAAGGAACAACAGGGTTTTTTCTTTAGACATAATAATTACTGGAAATAATCCAGGGGTTTTATTATTTTTTTAACCCTGATTAAAACTCTATTTAGGCTAAGCTGAATTTCTTTACCTACTCTGCCCCCCTAATTTATCGGGGTGCACGACCACTAATGGGCAAATTACATTTGAGAGGTGGTGAGGCTGTTGTCATGACCTGCTAGTACAAGTGGGGGTCATGATAGTTTGTTTTACCAATCTCAGAGTGCAAAAGGACACACAGCAAAGGGGACTTTTGGTTTAATCACAGCACTGCACTTTTGTTGAGTGCCATTATAAGACAGAAGAGAAAGAGAGAAACAAAGAAAACAAAGCAAAGGAGAGAGAAAGAAAGGAAGTATAGCTACCAACAGAGACTAAATCTTCATGGTCCAGCCAATAGATTAATCTTCTGTGGGGGATCACCAAAGTTTCCTCAGAAAGTTACTTGTTTATAGCCTTTACCTAAAGCGAGTGGCATCTGGCTGAGAGGTGGGGAAATTCGTAGGCTATTGTGATGAGACCTGCTGCTCTGTGAGGCAGCTGTAAGTGTACAGAGCAAGCTCTTACTTGCCAGTCCCTGCTTAAAGCAGTGTACAGTGGTGGCACAGCAAGCACACCTGCAAACAATCACTTGGCAAGCATCCACCTCAACCAGGCCAGAACTCCAGCTGGGGTCTTCAGGGTCCTCAGGGTCTTGGCCTCCGTCCTTACAATGATCATGAGGCAAATGAGGAAAACTTCAGACCTTCTCTTACAGCTGTTTGACATAGTGGTTGCAAAGTTTTACGTCTTTTATTTGAATTTCAGTTTATATGTGATCTGACAAAGCATAAAAAGTGAGAACACAGGCATTTATCTAAATATGTTTAATAATACTCTTGTGCAATGTAAACACATCGTATGGCCATCCTTTTAGCCTATGTGACTATTGCAAATTCCTCGATCCTATATTCTGTTCCTCAAAAAGACATCTGTCATTTTCATCTCACTACAAAATCCATGATTCTTAATCCTCTTCTATCCTGTAAGCATAGTTCATATGTTGACTGGTTAAGGAATGACATGGGGCACGATGCATGATGTTTCAGACCATATTAATTATCTACAAGAACAGTCTAAACTCCAGAGTGTGCAGCTACTAACATTTCATCATGGCTTCCTATTTGTTCCTTCTTTTATTTTTTAACATTTAATTGATTATTGCATTTTCTTTTAGTAAGAAACTTAGTGAAACTTGTTTGCAGCAAGTCAATGGTTTTTATTATGGAAACTATTTTCTTAATGGAATCGAAATTTTACTACGAAAATGCAGACTCTTTCTTTGTGGCTGTGGCTAAGACATTTGATTTCAATAAGGCAAACTTCACAGTTATTTTTCTAATGCAGGGTTATTCCTGGTCACATTTTTAATTGCAGGGTTTCTAGTAGACAATTTTTGTAGGCTGCTATGTTTTCTTCCTCCATTAAGCAGGGTAAATGTAAGAACATACACTTGAAGGCAGTCTCTAGCCTTCAAGAATAAGATAAAGCTATTGTCCTTGAGGTCTTTTATTCTGTGATAAAGTTTTAATCCATTCCAGAAAGACTTAGTTGTCTCTTAAAGAAGCAGTTGCTGTGTGGATGGGTCTGTTTCTGGTGATAAATGGATCCTCTCCAAGATACAAGCAGAATTCAAAAACAAAAGTTTCTTGCCATGCCTATATGAAAACCAAGAGGTGTGGCTGAGGGCTGTCCTGTTCTGTGGCATTCTCAGTGGCTGCTTCATAGGCTCAGTCACCAAAGGAGGAAGGCAGGGAGCTGTTTCAGTTTGAACAGGAGAACTGTTAGATAAAGATCAGGTTAATAATTTAAGCCAGTTCTACTGAACCAAGAAAGTGAGGAGGCATACCCTAAGAGACAGAGATGATGACTATGTGGAGTGTTAGACAGCAAGACACCAAAACACTGACTCAAAAAGACAGGGGCTCTTTCTGAAAGTTTACCTGACCATCTACTGAGAGATGCATCACGAGTACTTCCTGTCAGTGTTTGGATGTGCTGCAGTGCAGGGAGGAGCTCTAATGTACAGCCAGGGCACATCCTGGCTCCTGTGCAACTGCACAGCAAACCAAACTGCTCATTGACCAAGATAACTCTGGAAAATTTCCAGTTTACGCTGTATTTAGTATGGGAATTGCCCGAGAAATTACACTAAAAACCATTGCGTTTGTGCACAGGATTTAGCTTCAAGGTCTTTAATAGGGCTCTAAATCAAAAAATCCTCCTGAAAGCACACAGGAATTTTCCTTCCTCCAGTGGCTGCAGAAATAACCTACTGTCACCATCCCATCTACCAGCAGGGAAGCTTCTGTATGTTCACACTTCAGATCCTCCTCCTGCTCTGCCTGCCTATTTTGACTTCTGTAAGGCAGTGGTATCAAGGTGATAACTGATATTTCCAGTTAAGTAACCACCCTGAGGATATCAGCCCTCCCTAAAACACCTCCTCTGGCAACTGGCCCTAGCCAGTCTGGCACAGCAGCAAGGGCTTGAGCCAACTTGAGCCCACATGCCTTCTGTCTCCCTGCCACTGGAGATAAACCCTCAGGAGCCTCTTTGCACACCACCTCGTGTTTTGTCTGATCTCATTCCTACACCTACTGATATTTTTATCAGATTAATGAAGTCTTTATATAAGCTTCATGGAAGCTCTAGTCCGTTTGCAATATTGCAGTAGAAACCAGAGAAAAATGAGATATTGCTATTGCTATATGATACTGCATAACCTTTCTATTCTGGTTGTGGTTTTAAAATATATTTGCTCTTAAAAGACTTTAATTTTGACGTAAAGAGGGATCAAACATATATCAGCCCAATTTTGCAAGAAACTTCTAAGTACCTTTTATGTGATTTTGTTACCCTTTAATGAATACAGCAAATTACATCCAAAGGCACCAAGAATGAATACAACAATTTAAATATAAAGGCCCTGAAGAGTTCCTAGCTAGTGCTGATGGTACAAAGCTCACACCATTGGTACTCAACATAAAGAAGTGTCGTGGGTGTAATAAGGAACTGCAGGCCATGTTTGGGAGTAGCAGATACTCACTCATTTGAAATGAAAGATGTTTACTTACAGAGAAGAAGAAAAAAAGTCAGACTTCTGCTACACTCCTAGTTTCTATGGATTTTATACTTATAGATCACAGAATCAGCTAGGTTGGGAAAGACCTTTGAGATCATGGAGCCCAACTTTTGACCAAGGTGGTTTGACACCACCTTGTCAACCAGACCATGGCACTGAGTGCCACACCCTAAGTCTTTCCTTTAACACCTCCAGGGACAGTGACTCCACCACCTCCCTGGTAGACTTTTCCAATGTCCAATCACCCTTTCCATGAAAAACTTCTTCCTAATGTCCAACCTAAATGCTGTATTGGATCTATGAGGATGATGTCAAAGATAGCTGAAAATAAGGAATAATAATAAAAAAAAAATTAGTCTGCAACTGCAGCATTTATAAAGGGCTTGAAATACTGTGAGTACGGAAAAGGTGGCATTTCCAGAAGATGCAGACATTTAGTGGTTTTCTTTATAAAGCCTCTTCTTGAGTGTCAGCTGCAACCTGGTTTCTCCAATGGAAATATCTTAATATAAACCATAATTATTTTCTTTGTCAGACAAATTTGTTTGTGTTTAACTGAAATTTATTTGTTTGGAATATCACTCTTCAGTTATATTTGGACAATAGGAAATATTTAGACAACACCTTAGAATAAAAACTTGTTAATTTGAATGTGGTTATTAATAGATACCTCATGTATTATACACTATAATGGCGGAATTTATTTTTCAGACAAATAAGAAAAGATTGGAAAAAATATTCCCTTTCATGCTAAATTTACCTAATAATAGGTTTTTTTATTATTATTCTTACAGCTCCTCAAGCAAACCAGGCTTGGATTCTGTCTGATGTGCATTTGTTTGTATTTAAGACATTAACTTGTCTGAGAAGGGAATATGATAAAGGATCATATTTCAAAACTATGAATGTATTCCAGCTTTGTGAATCAAAGACCTTCCGACAGAGCTTTTACTTGTCAAAATAAAATATGCATTTTAACATTTCTGTCTGCATACTCTGATGCATGTCCTCTTCCAACCCATATTTAAAATGTCAATTGCCTAACCCAAATTGGGAACATCCATATATAAAAAGACTTTGTCTACATGTTTGGAATTATGTCATTTTTACTTCAAAAATGCATAACTTGGAAGACTTTACAGTTTCACTTTAATGCTGACATTAAAAAACACAAGTATTTCTTAAATGCTTCACTAATTCTTTAATTGGAGCAGACTTCACTGCTCTGTCGCAGGTTGATGTTTTTTCTATCAGCATTGCACTCTCCTGTTTAGGGTTCTGTTATGAGCACATTGTACAGATAAATTTAACAGGGTAATCACAGGTCACAGGGAGCCACACATCTACGTCATGATGGTTTTCAAAGACTTTATGAAACAGTATTATGACTGCAAATTTTCTCAGGTTCCAGAAGATTGTTTTAACCAAAGGACTATTATTATCTTGAATTAGCATATTTCAGGCTCTCAGGAGTCACTTCAACTACAGATCTTGGAGGAGATTTACCCCTTCTATTCTGATGTCTCTTTCTTAGAAGCCCACAGACACAAACACAGCAAACCAAGCAGGGAATCACAGGAGAAAACTCAGAGCATTTTCAGTTAAATGCCAATGACACGTTAGTATTCCCTTCAGCCAGCTTGCAAATCTCACTGATTTGCCAGAAAGAAGAGTCTAAGCAAAATTTGCAACAGCACTGTGCAACACTCTTTTAGGTAGAGAAAAAAAGTCCTTAAAATCCTAAGACACCTTGCTGGCACTTGAATAGAGATCACATAATTTATTCTCTGTATAAAACTCATCTTTTTACCAACCTGAGACTGTATTTCTTTGTCAAAATGACAGCAGCCGGGTCAGCTCACTGTAACGTGACAAAGCACAGAGGGAGAGACAGTCTTCACTCAGAAAGCTGGCAGCAAGCAGCAGCAGCAGCCTGAGCAACTGGAGTCTTGCCCTGCACAGGGGCACTGGAGTTCAGGGCTGCATCCGCCGGCTCCGGCTCCCCTCCCGCAGCTGGCGCTGCCTGCCCGGCTGCCGCTGAGCGCTTCGGAGGGCGGTGCTGGTGGAAGGCACACTGCCACTGCTCCAAAGAATATTATTTGTCAGGATAACATGTTTTGTTTGTTTGCCAAAGAATGTATTTGGTCAAAGATCTCAGGGCTTATATGTCTCAATATATTTGTCATTGATTATACAACGTCTGTATTTTCTAGGTCAGTTACATATTATGCTTATATATGAGCACGTCAAAGAAATGTATTCACTAACGTATGTTTAATGTGAATGCATCTGAACTATTATTAAAACAATGAATATTTCTTACTATTTAATATGTTCCACTTAACTCCTTTTGGAAATTAACATATTTTTATATATATTGTCCATAATCCCAAATACTATCAGCAGATGTAATAGGTTAAAAAAACTGTAACATTTACAGTTGAGCCTTATAGTCTGATGCATGTTTTTCACTAATTAACCCATTTTAGTTGTTTTGTATCCCAAGACGCTCTGTATTCATCATTTATATGCTCTATTTAACTCTTTTCAGGCAGAAGACAATATGAATATATACAAGCAAGCTCCTGCATATGTTACCCTTGTGAATTGCTCATTCTTTGATGAACATGCTAGCTAGAAAGTGATTATTGTAGTTGAATAGAAAATTCTTGTTATTTTGTTTAAAAAAAAAACAACCACCCATTTTTTCCAGGACACGGTGTTCCTAAAAAGACAGAAAGACTCTGTATGAAATAAAAAATACATATACCAAAATTTCCAACTTTTTTATAAAAAGAGATTTTCAAAATTATCATAGAGCTAATATATAGTAACACTGGAATACTGTATTCTGTAGCACTTCTAAACAACAGACCCTACACAAACACTGATGTTGCCTCTCTGCTGTCTCCACAGAATCTCTGAATGTATTTCCATATTTGGAAACCCGTCTTACCAAAAATATTTGAATCTGAAATATATGATTCCTATCCAAACAAACAGATATGGTAAGTAGATGCTATTTCTTTTGCATAATTCAGTAACTTAAAATGGATTTTTTTTTAAATTGGAATTATCTGGATGTTTTAAACAAACAGAGTGTTCCTATAGGGATATTTCTTTTCACACCTGGAAAGCAAAATGCCACTGACCTTAAGAACCGTAATGCAATGCTAACTATCTCTGACAACCAATGTTTGTCCCAATTGTTCCTCAAGTGAATAACATTTTTAATGTTTGGGAGCTTTGAATGCCTTCTGTGCCTTAACACAGATTTGATAATCTCAGCTTGCCTATGTAATAAAACAGTTTCACCTTGGATGAAACACATTATTAAGTGAGTGTAATGTAGTCTCCAAACCTTTAGCTTTTCTTTTTGTTGAGATGGTTATCGGTGGCTCTTTCTTTGGACACGGGTTTCTTGTGACTAGACGGACAAACTGAGATCTCTCAGTACTTAAAGCCTAACAGTCAGAACAGTCAGAAGTGGGGCAAAGGAAGAATTCATGGTGCTTATGGAAACCACATATTATATGCTATAACATTTTGAAAAATGTATTTTAAAAATCTAAAGTCATGCAAGAGTAAATTCAATTAAGTAATGCATCACAAATATCTGTGCCATCCCCTCAAGAGTTCTGAACATGTGTTGGCTGCTTTTTGTTTTGTTCAGTAACATGAGATGCTACAGTTCCATGGTAGTTGTTAGCCTGATGGACATTTCCTGAAGTCACTAGTACTAAATTTAGAAAAAATACATATGCAGGATGATTGTTTTGAGTATTGAGAACTTTCAAATGGAGGAGAATGAAATCAAGTCAAATAAATTTTCAAGTTTGGTTTGTGATTTTTTTTTCTTTTTAACTATAAGGCTAAATGGGAAACTATGCTCACTCTCACTCTTTTCTTATTCTGTATGAGGTGAAAATATTATTGTGATATAGTTTATTGCATTGAAAATGTGGGTTATAATTAGATTGTTGTTTCCATTAAAACTTCTCCTAAAGCCCCTGTTAGAAACAACTAGACAGATTTACTTCACTAAAAGGGTAACACAAGAAATCAAGAAAAATAGAATTTAATACCTATAAGCAGGTGAGTGAGAATCTTAAATCACCAGAGAACAGAAATTAAAATAATTCCCAAATCAAGCACAGACAGAAAACCTCAAAAGACAAATTTGAGACTGGTTTGAAAATGGAATGAGAAAAATTTCTGTTTGTAGGAAGTAATTATCTTTTAGGATTTTACCCCACATTGTATGAATGCACTGGTACCCAATTTAGCTTCAAGCACAAATCTTTCATTCAGTACTAAATTCTCCATTTCAGTACATGAATTACATATTCTGAGGCCGCATCATGCAGTTACAGTCTTTTTATTATATTGTTTTACAACTTGGCAATTATTTTTGACATTTGATAATTATCAATGTCTCAATATCTATGTCTGCTTCTTTTAAGGGAAAATTCTCTCTCTAATATAGCCAGTAATATCAGATCACAGTGCAGTTTAAACTTTGTTGTAAAAACTCTGTAATGATGGTAGTTCTTTGGGAGAATTCAGCTTCAAATTAGAAATAGGTCATTTATTCAAAAAGTCACTAAAGTAGGAGAATTTCTTTCCTCCTTTGGCATTTCTCTCTTTTTCCTTTCATGCCTTTCATCCTACCACAGTGCATTTCTTTCCAGCTCTCAATTTTTACCAGTATGCTAGAATGGTCTTGTCTTGCTGAGGGTTGTTACATACCCATGTTTCATTGTAATTGACAGTTCATGGTAGCGCTGTCCCTTGAGTTTTGTATTTTATTTTCTATTGAAATGTTTGCTACCGTGTGCTGATTCTCTCTGCCAGTGAAAAGAAAAGAAAAGAAAACAAAGGAAAAAAAAGGAGGGTTGATGTCCTCATCTTAGAAACACTGCAAAGAGACCAAAGATCAGAAGGACAGACACTGGAGGAAGAGTTATTCAGAAGTGATTTGTGAGCAAATGTAAGAGCTGCCTTCCTTCCTGGTTCATATTAGCCATGTGAAAGTCAAGTGGTCCATTTGCCTGGGGAAGCTCAAAGGAATTCATAAAGGGGACCATAATTCCTAAAGGAGATCCATCATACAGATCAATAGCTTGGGTGAATTTTGAGTGTTTAAAGTTGAGCACAGCATTTCCGGCTGGATGACTCAAAATAGGGATTTACCAGCTTAGCTTTTATCAGTATTCAAGTTTAAAACTTTGGGCTTTGTGCAAAGTTAATTATATATTGAAGTATGTTATACAACTTGAATATTTTTTGTTGCATTTTAACTGAACTGATCCAAAAGGGGAAATATATTGGACATTGACAGATAAATTTATTTTGCCTGGGGAAGCATCCTCATGTTTGATTATTGAGAGTTACAATTAGCTTGGTGCAGTGAATCAATAGTGGTGGGAGACAGATGAAAATGGTCTGGGTGTTCTACAAGATTTCCTTCCTTGGCCTCACTGTGTATGAAAGATTTGAGCCTTATGTAAAACTGGCTCTTATGCAAGGTCTTTGACACTTCTGTGTACACTGAAAGTCACGGGAGAAGGCTGCAGGTATCCCTCTGGTTTTTAATTTTTTAGTCAAAATATTTAGAGCTTAACAACTGAATTCCAAAGAAGCAGCAACTGCTGAGAGCATCTTTATTTCACAGAGCATTCAGCATCTTTAAGAACTGATGCTTTCCTAGATGGATTTGGCATTGTCAGCTTGCTTTCACTGTTATTTTATGACTGTTTCATCTACATTTTTCCTCTAGTTGTCATTGGTGTCAAAAGAGAAATAAGACAACTGATTCAAAGGTCAGAGACATCATTTCAAATTTGATGAGTCAGTGACAATTGTGCTCAGAGAAGTAACCCTTGGCAAGTTTAAAAGTAGTGACAGTTTTGATAGTGAAATTGTTGTGGGCAGCTGGGAAGGCAGCTTCTTTTCACAAAGCAAGATAAATAATGAACAAATACTTCTATTGGTGATACATATAAAACATTTATTTAGGGACAAGTTTGGTCCTTAGATTTCACAACCTGAAAAGTGATGAAGGTTTGAATATTCCAGCTGCTCCTATGGTCTTCATGAGCTTCTGGTAGGAAACAATCCACTAGGATGTAATCTCACCCCTTTTATGATAGAGCCTTTCCCAACCATATCCCTTTTTGGGTTTTTGCCCAAATATATTTTTAGTTCAAGAGGTCCTGTACAATTGGGAGACAAGCTGCCTCTTATATGGCACCAATAATGGGAATTTTTTGCCTGAAGTGAGCAAGCAACTAAGGTAGTAGTGAAATGTAAACCTGTGTTAAATGCAGGACATTTGAATGCTGAGACTACTTTTATTTGCCCTTCTTCTCTAACTGAAGGTACATTTAAAAATGAAAGTAATGAGCTGGATTAAGTCACACAATTTTTCTTACGTTATGGATCCTCTGCTGGCAAAACTATGTGCACTGGTCCACATCCTGGAAAAAAATAGAGGAAGAATCAACATAAAAACACATTTCTTACAGGGGAAAACACTGACTCTGTAACCTCGGTGCTTTGGTGGGCAATAGAATTTCACCAAGGATATCTACCTCAAGTTTCTTTCCTGTTGACTCAAATGTAGAGTCTAAACCAGAGAAGGAATCGTTGATAATATTAATAAAACTTTCCTGCTTTATGCTTTGACTCTTGCCTAGAATAGGAAACTGGTCACAGAAAAAGTAGGTCACTGAAATAATTACTGTATTGAAAATAATATAGCCTGACAGTTCTGGGGTTGAGCTACTGTGTGTCCATTGGGCTGCAGCTGGTTTGGTGTACGTGTATTAACATGAAGATGTAAGTCTCTAATATTTAACTTTAAGAGGTTACTGGTGTCTAATCTTTTATAAGAGGTGCTTTCTTGTCAGCTAGATGACACCTGTTTTCTTTTTCAAAGCTACCTGCCAGCTATATAAAAAAAGTGAGATCATCTATAATTGATCTTGCAAGTACTGCATTTTTATTCTACCAAAGTGTGCATATGTATTTCCTTTCTGGTATTGCTCCTATTGTCCAGATTTGTCCAGTCATTTAGCGCTTATATCCTCTAATTCTTGCACAAACTTTAAAAATTTATTATATCTTGTAGTAACATTGCAATTCGTTTATATACTAGATGTTTATATTGAATAGAGAAAAAAAAAGGTATCCAAAGGCCAGGCTGGACAGTCTTTATGTTGCATTAATTTTCAACCATTGCCTAATCTTACATACAGGGTGTATCATGAAAGAAATATTTGACTGTGGGGGATATCTTTTCCTGCATTTGGGATCATTTTTTGACACACAATTTGTGTGTCAAATATGTGTCATAATAATAAAAAAAAATTGTAGCTCAAAGGAATGTTACTAGTAAACATACTCCTTTCTAAAGCCTTCCTGTAAAGATACATAAATCAACAGGACAAAAAGGGTCTACAGAAGATAGGAATGAGCTCCAAACCATAGGTTTTACTGAGGACAATATTAGGAAAATAAAATATGATTGTAGTCTTAGAGACAATAATACTGCTTTTTATGTTTCACTATAACACTTTAACACACCAGAGCTTTTGTCTGTCTAAAAAACTACTTTGGCTGTCTAAAAAACTACTTTTAGACAGCCAAAAGCTCTAGTGTGTTAAGAGCTATTCCTCATGAATTATACATTTGTTCTTTCTCATTTGGCTACAGTGACTTTTTCATGAGTCCTGAAGATACTGAAGATGTATGTATGGTATGCTGAGATTTTCTGTTGGCAGTATGCACAGTTGTCTGTTCAAGCTTTTTGACTTGCTTTGTATATTTATATGTTAACTAGATTATAAACTTCCTTTGTGACAGTGATTTATTTTTTTTTAATCTGTATTTTCAAATAGATTTAGTGCATTCCTACTGCCTGAACTTTTTTGTTTTTTCTAATTAAGAGTTTAAGAAGATAGGAATCACATTTAAAAATTTTTCCCTTTAATTTTTAAGGACTGGTTGGACAGAAGTGTTCTTCAGTTAGCTTCCTGGCTGCCCTTGAGCCTTACAGACAGTAAAGAGACCATTCCATTTGTCATCAGTGTAGGGCTAAACCTGTTGATCAGATCATGTTGTAAAGTATTTTAGGCAACCATCTTAAGTCCCAATTTCATGAAAAAGAATACAGCCTGCTTATGCCTGCTGGAAAGAATTTATTTCCCGTTTGTTTTTTTATTCCTGAGATTGTGTTACCAAAGCTGTACATCCTTGTCCTGGTATGAAGATGTGCACTGTAGCCTCAGCTGTTCACAAGATCAAGTACCTTTTCCTGCCAGCCACAACCCCCTCCCCAAACCATGTTTGGTGTATTAAAAAAACAAAGAGAGAGGCAAGTAACCTCCAAAGCTGCTCATCTATTTCTCATTATGGTGTATTTGATTGGTGGCATAATTGGCTTTGAAAGGATGGTTTTGCAGCAGTCAGTAACAAAATCTAGGCTGTGGGCTTCAGTTTGTGTTTTACCAGGGATGATTTGTGTCACATCTGTCAGTAATCTCATTTCTCTGTCTTCTGTAACTGCCCTATTTCACTAAAATATCCTGAAGGTAAATCCTCTTCTGTGAAGCATTCAGAGCCTTCCTCGTGGAATTCAGATAAGGATCTATCGGAGATCAATGAATTACATAAAACTACATTTTCTGCTGTTGAGAGGACAAATGAACATACTGGTTTCTCATTTTCCAGAAGAACAATTTACGGTTGAAGGAAAAGCAGTGTCTCACTCAAAGTTCTTCCCCAACCTTAGCTTCCATTTTCCTTAGCTACTTCCATCATTTCAGATGCCAAAGATTCCTTTTTACAGTCGCTTGTCATCTGTTACTCTGAGGCATTTTGCCTCTGCCTTTCTTGGCCCCAGAAAAGCTACAGATTAGAAATAAAGTAAATTCTCTTGCTTTACAAGTTCAGTTCATTCTCACTATTTATACTTTACTAGGCCAAAAAAAGGTGAAGCTCCTCTCAGATGGGGATTGTCTGATTTGGTGGTTTGGGTTTTGATTTGCTTGGTTTTTTGGTTTTTTTTTTAAATTTGATTGTGGTTGGTTTGTTTTGTTGGTTTGTTGATGGTTTGTTTTGCTGGTTTGTTTGATGGCATGACATAAGTTTAAATTGTGAGCTTGTGTGGAATGAGTAATATTCAACAAAATGAATAAATACAAGTTAAGAGTCTGATGGATGGAGAAATTTTACCCATGTTACAGTTGTTCTGGTTTCTTCTGTCAAAATACTTGTCTCTGATTTGTTGCAATTTTAAACACTCAGGAGCTGTAAATTACTATTACTTTGACATATTTTTCTTAGCATCTTTCTGTTTTAATTTAGTGGCAATTTAAAGTAATTAGTCTTTTTTTCCTGAACTATACTTCAGTTTGGACTCATATTTGCCATATTGCTAAAATCTGGAGTAGAATTTCTTTGGATCTTGCATGAGCTTTAGAAGGAAAAAGAGCGGAAGTTGGAGGGCAGCTGTTTCCCTGCTGCTGGGATGTGAACAGCAGGGCTGGGTGGGGGCTACAGGTTCCCCCACTCCAGGATGGGGAACTCATGCATGGGGATCACAGGAACAGGAGATTCCTCCTCTTGGCCCCAGGCACCAGGATTTTGCACCCCAGCCTGAGCCTGAGGTGCAAAATCAAGTTAATATTGCCACTGCAGCTTTCATCTGCATGTGAACCCGTACAGGGTGTACCCTAAAGTCTGTGGGAAGGGGAAAAGGACTTTACACTTTCCAATGGCCTCAGGGATCCCTAAGGACTACTAGAATTACTGCTACTCTTAGTAGAAAGAAACTTTATGCATTTTTTATGCAACAGGAGAAGAAATGTAAAAGGACAAATGACACAAGGAGATGGGTAGAAGTTCTTGCAGATTCTTACTTTATGAACAATTTAAAATTTTACATAACATTAGGAGAATATGACCTTCATCTATCTTTATTTTCTTTGTAACAAAATGAAGACAATTTTAATGTGTGTTCAGTTACTTGTAGCAGTTTAAGAATGACAGAAGTTCTGTAATTAAAAAAAGTGATAACAGGGCAAACTATAATGACATTTAGAATGTACTTGTGGCAACCCCCTGGTAGGCTACAGCTTGTCTAAATACAGGCACTAACATAAGAAGTCTCCACATTCTATGTCGATGACATTATTGCACTGCAGATTTCATAAAAATAAATCACAATTGTATCTCTTTCAGATCCTCAGCACCAATGGCTTGTGTTTATACCACATAGTTCAGATGTTGACTTCTTGTTTTGACTTTTAAAATTATGTTATTTTTAGTTATGTTAGTTATGTTTTCATTTTTTCATACATGTTTATGCAGTAGAGTTTCCCCTAAACTGAAATTTTAAGCCTTTTTCATATGGTTTAAAATAAAAGGAAAAGGAAAATAAATGTACAAAAATAAGCTATGTCTTTATCTTATATTGAGAAACTGACCTGCAAAGCCTTCTAACCAGTGACAGGGTTATGATAATGTAAAATTAAGGTCTTTTCTTAATATGCTTAATTTTAAAGCATTTAAAGCGTTCAACTCAAAAAGCTGTCTGAAAAATGTTTAGTCCCTATATTGTATTTTATCAGTAGTTTGGTTAGATTAGAAATTAAATGAGTGGTATATGGACAGTGCTAAGATAATTAAATAAATTAACTAAAGAGTATTTCCATAAAGTGGAGGAGAAACAGCTTTGGAGAGCAAAAAATTATGAATGCTACAATATACTTCCGACTTCTTTTCTCAGTGTTTCTGTGTTTTCTTCCAAGTCCTAACGCTTGACACCATGAATATCTTTGTACATATTTATAGGATATTATTAGCCAAAAGATACTGGATCTTTTTTCCACTACAGATTTGCAGAAGCAGAGGGTCACAGGATTGTCACAGTCGTGTTCAAGCAGCAGTAGTAGAAAACTCTTGCCAAAACCCGAAGTGTGCTCCAGTCCATCCCTGAATTTGTCACTTGTTTGCACCATTAGGGCTGCAGATCAGGGGTCAGCAGGCCAGCAGGGAGGAAGCTGTCCCTGGGAAAGGGACAGGGAGGAAGGGCAGGTAAAGCCGGGGGGGAGGGCAGCGGCACCAGCGCTCTCCGAGATGCTGCGGGGCGGGGACGCCAATCCTCCCCGATGGGCTGGCCCGGCCGCTCCGAGTGCCGCCCTCCCGCCTCGGGTTATGTGTCAGGCTGTCTGAAAACAGCCCTGCCGGAGAAGGGAAACACTCAGGGTTCTGTTCCACCTCCAGTTTTATTGAAATAGCGGAATATTGGTTTCAAGCACCAATATTCCAACAGTTAGATGAAGCACTTTGGGGGACAGCCGTGTTGCTGCTGGGTTTCCTCCAGCTCTGTGTCAGCCCAGCCAGCAGGCAGGGGCAGCACTTTCCTGCAATTACCTGTACATGTGCAATGAGGAGGCTGCACTGGCAGGGAGATGTGTACAGCTGCAGGAACCCCCCTTCCCAGGCCAGCGGAGGAGAGAAGCGCAGCGGGCTGGCTGAAGCAGCTGAGGACTGACAGCGTTGCAGCGTTGCTGCCTCGAACCAACAATGCCAGTGTAAGAGCAGAGGTCATCCCCGCAGGGCATCCCCGCACGGCTTAGGCTGCTTGCTGGGTAACCCGGGAGCATGCACGGGCTTCAGCAGTTGGGTTGCTGCCGTGCACACAACACCACANTAATTTTTTTTTTTTTTTTTTTTTTTTTGTTTTTTAAACTTGGGAAGAGATGTGACCAAAATTTTCAGACCACTGGAGGTAGTTTTTGACTGTCAGCTTTATAATACCAGCAGATTGCCTTGTATACTACTTCTAAATAAAAATGAGGACCAGATGCTAGCATTTTAAAAGTAACTTTAAAAAACCCCAAGTTTGGTTGAACTTAGATCTTGTTTACATTTATTTTTGCTATGGAGAGACCTGAAAACAATTTTTTAAAAAAATATTATTGGAAAGGATGCAGTAAATACTCTGAAAAAGCCAATGCTATGCAGCTTACCTAAGAATTTCAGGGTGCGGACTTGACCAAAGTATTACTGTAACTTTGTTGTATGCGCCATACCAGTCTGTTCTGGTAAGTTTGTATTGCTCTTGCCAGCAGCGTTTGGAAGGGAATAAATCCACCTTACAGAGATGAAGTTGAAGGAAATGCCATTCAAGTCTCCATGCAATCAACCCAGAATTGTTTTCATGGTGCAAATTGAGTTGCTCTTAACCCTGCAATATGCGAGGATTGTGCAAAAAATGCCTGCCTGTTATGACAATCAGAAATCCAGAACTTGAAAAGCAATTTGCAGTCAGACTTCCAAAGTAACCCAGAAAGTTTCAGACACTATCTGGAAAACTCTTTGAAAGTTTTCCTAAATAAAGCTGGGTTGGGGTTTTTTGGGGAGGGTTTGTTTATTGAGTTTTTTGTTTTGCTTTGCTTTCTTCTTTTAAAGGAAAAAAAAAGTTGGTGCAATTAAAAGCCAAGCCATCAAGAAGTGGGTCATTTATTTGAATAGTATCATCTATGTCATATCCCAAGTACATTGAAGAGGTATTTTTTTCTCATAGACTTTCTGGAAAAGAAATGCAGAACTCACTGAAGGAGATAAAGCTTTTTTTTTTATTGTAAAGAGATATTAGGAGGGTGATTCACAAAAGGGTCTAAATATAGATTTTTAAGGCCATAGTAAATATAAAAGTGCAGGATTCATTGACCAAGACACAAGGACATGATTCCTTCTCATTTTATAAACATGTTATCTGTAATGCCAGAATGATTATTAGCTGAAAGTCAATATTCTTTCCTTGACCACAGATTGGATTAGTGGTTGTTCTGAAATGATCAGTGCTTTGCATTCTGGCACATACTGAGAACAGCAGAATTTCCTAACATTTAAATAAAATATAGCTGCAAAAATGCAATGCTCAGAACAGACAGGTTAGATGGATGTTTGCTACAGCATTTGTTGTTCTGTCCGTCTGCTTAAAAATAATCAGCTACATTAAATTTGCAGCAGATATCCCTACTCTCATTCTGTGCTGGCTTGCTGGCAATGTGGAAATAATTTATAGAAGTATCTTTTGTAATAAAATTATTGCTCATCTACTACTGCCTTAGGGAAAATCATGAAAATTGAGGGCTTAGAAATAAAGTACTTTAAGTAAATAAAAGGCTAGGTATGAGTTGCATAAGATATATACAGTTTTATTTATAATGCAGAAAAGACTCAGATTTAGTCCTCATTTTTTTAAGCAGTAAGTGAAAATATGACAACACTTGAAAGAATGAATTCTCTGTATAGGACTATATTATTTTACCTCATTAACAAAAAACAAACACAAGCCTTAAAAAACAAGCCACTATAACATAAGACACTAAGATTGTGGCATGCAAATGAAGAGAGAGATGGGAACTGGAAATGGGGGATTATCTTTCTGAAAGATTTTTTAATGTTTCTAAATTAGTTTTTCCCAAAAAAACCCCAAATCCCTTACTTCTGAAACCCATTAAGTGAGTGCAGATGCACTGTCTCTTAAGCAGTTTTAAATAATGAAATTAATAACATAAATGAGTGACTCTGAGAGAAAAAGACAAATAGCCAAACATTTATTTCCTCTTTCTTTCATCACTTTCCTGGAAGACATTATATCAGCTTTTCTTCCTCACACTCTCACTTCAGTACCTCTGCTGGCTGAAGGCAGCCTGAACTTGCAGTGTCTGGGAGGGTGGCCACAGCAGTGCCACTGGGACTCCAGGTGTGGCCCAGCTGCCCCTGCTGCCCGCTGATGTGTGACACTGCAGGGTGTATCCCTGTGCCCAGGTGCCAGGAGCCTCATGTCCCATGGCCTCAGTGCCTCACCCTTGTGTGGCTGCTGGGCATCTGCGCTGGGCACAGCGGGAGTGGCAGCTGCCTCTGGAGAGCCTCCCAGTACACCTCGTGGAGTCCACTGCAGAAATATCATTAGTTCTGTAAAATCAATCAGAAAGAGTCAGGTGAGAACTGTTGAGAGAGAACGTGGTGCTTTTTTGAGAGAAGGAAGAATCTAAAGAGAATTAAAAGTGATTGTAAAGGCAAAGTGAAATGGGAAGCAGCTTGATAGTCCTTGGGGGATTGTTTGTTGCAACTTGCTAATTCAAGTTGATATTCAAGTTCATTTAAATGTCCTGGAATTGTTGAAGGGGTTAAAAAATCATAATGGACAGAGCAGCCAAGCCTGTACAACTGCATGAAAACCCAGTTACACCAACAAGAAGCTTCTCTCAAATGCCTAGCCTGCAAGTAGCCTAATTTGAAATGCTGGTTAGAAGCCATGGGGCTGCAGTTTGCATACTGACTATCCGGGCATCAGTGACTTTTTCTTATTCTGTGCTGTGATAGCACCTAATAAATGGATTATTCTTTTAGCAATCTTTAAGTTCGGTTATTGGGATGCTGGAGGCGGACAGTTCTTGGAGGAAATCTGTCAGTCCCAGAATTTGTTTCCCTGTTGGTTTGTCAGAGCTATTCTTTTGACCTTCAAGGTGCAGAACAGGGTTCATCTATTCACTCAAGCTTTTGCCTGAGGAGAAGAGACTGAGGGAAATCAAGCCTGTTCTTGGATCACAGTCTATTTGGCTTGACGTTGTCAGTAAGTGTTATGTATCACTGTAAATGTTTACATAGCCTGTTGGTGAAGCACACTTTGTAAGATGAAGGATATATAAAAGCAGTGTGGATATCTGTAAAGAGGGAGACGGTTAAATGGCACTAGGGCAGAACAAAGAAAGAAAAGAAAATAAATGCACTGGGGTGGATTACAGTGAAATATACCTGCACTGAAGTGGACTTTGGCAATTATTTTCTATGATTTTTGGAGACTAAAATGTGTCTACTAAAATGGAAGACTCTGGGTTTTCATTAAATTGTGTTCTATGTCTGGATGAAAATATGTATTTTGATTTAACATATAACACTGAAAATCGCACGGTAGAAGCAATATTTACAGAAGATTGATCTGCTAACCCTTGATATGTAGACTGCTTAAAAGGAAAAGCTGAACATGGAAATGAGGAAAGCCCCAGAGCTAAGGGGCAGGGGATCTATTATTCCAGGCTGTTCGTGGTATGTCCTTGCTGCTCAGTAGAGCTTCTGAAACCTTTGCATGGCACGGCTGACTCCAGCTTCCCTACACAAAGTGCTCCCTCTGCATTCCCTGTGGGACTATTGAGAGCCCAAAATTTCTTGGTTAAGAAGCTGTTGTCAACATTATGTCAGACAAAAAGAAGTCTCCCCCATGGGCATTTACTTGCTTGGATGGATATTCACATTTTAACAGTTTCAAATAAGTAGCTTTTACAGATATGGTAGGTGGTCATGTTTATAATTCTCAAACTATCTTCAAATTTCAAGCTATCTGGAATGTCTTGCCTGAAAAACTTATGCTAATAAAAGTTGGAGTTTAAATCAAAACCAGAAGTTTTGTCTAGTAAAATTAGTAATTAATAAATTTTTTTAGATGGAAATTTTCTTTTAATTGCGACTTTTGTCCTGTTTCTGCTTGGAAATAAAATATTAAAAGGCAAGATCAAAATTAACCAAAAACTTCTTGAGAAAAGAAAAATTTTAAATGCTCCCATTTTTGGGCAGGAGAAGGAGTTGCATTTTATGGCTTTTCCTACAAATGTTTAATAAATCCAAAACGAAGTATTGTGGAATTAAAGAAGAAAAATAAGTCTTTCTCTGCTTTTACAGAAGATGTTGAAAGTTCCTTCTTGTTTCACAGCCTTTTCCCTTATCCATGTGCAGCAAAGGCAGAATAGAGCCAGAGCTGTGCTTCAGCCCAGCAGAAGCACTCAGAACTGCCCCGGTGGCACAAAGCCGAGTGGAGCCCAAGGGGCGATGCCCAGCGCTGTCCTCACAGCTGCCTGAGGCCACTCTGGGTCTGTCCTGGAAAAGCCTTTCTGCACTCACTGTGGTACAGGAGGAACCTCGTTCTGGTCTCGTGCAAGCCAAAGCAGAGGCAGTTGTATGATCACATGAAGTGATGCAAATGCTCCTTTCCATTTACTGTCCCTCAATGTAAAAACTGAGCACAGCTGGATCAGCTTACTGGCTAGACCAGCTGAGTGTGGATCAAAGGGAATGAGATTTTGTGAGTTAGAGTTTAGTTTTTTATAATAATAATTTCTGAAAACTATGGAAATCAGCTTATGCATCAAATTTCTGATAAATTATTTTCATTAATAAATCTGATCAATATAAACTTTGTACCCATCCAGCATGCTTGGTACAAAACCTCGTCTCTGAACATGCCTTCAAATGTTCTGCAAGTGCAGATCTGAGCATCCTGGTTATTGCTAACATATAATGTTACTTCAGAAATAATAATTTGCCATGAAATTCTGTAGGTAATGTGTTAGGAAAGGAATTAGGAAATACAGCGAGTAAGAAATAGATTAGCTTGGGCTATTATAACCAACCTAAATTTTTTAAATGGCAGTCCAGTTTATCTCTCCTGCAGCTGCATCAGACCTTGTAATGGGATTAGGATTTTCCATAAAATCTTTTTTTAATTTTTTTTTTTTTTTCCATAGCCATATATTTCTGGCAGGGAATAGTATTACAGTTGTCTCACCCCAAAGAGATGATGCACTTTAATATAAAAGCAAAGAGGGGCACCTATAAGTCCTGGGTGTGAACTCATTTCAGCATGGTGGGAATTGGTACACACTGTCTGCCTTGCAAAACAGGACGGTCCTCATTTTGTTTAGAAACAAACACTGTTACTACAATAACTTTGTGGCTTAATATTGGCCTGGATGAATGCTACAGAAATCCCATCTCCTCACTAAAAGAAGAGAAGTAATTCACTATTAAAAAACAAAAAAAATCCTGTGCTTTGTCAGCTCTGACCTGAATAAGGACATGAACTGACCACAAGTGCCCAGTAAACTGCAAGTGTTAAGATGTTCCCAGAAGGATGAAATTCCTGTAGTTCAGCTTTTCAGTGATCTCAGCTGTAAAATGACTGCCATACTCTATTTGTAAACTTTCCCAGTAAATGGAGCATCCCGACCTGATACAGCTGGCATCCAGAGGCGGGGGATCAGTTGCAAATAAACAACTGCTAACACTGATAATGAAAAAGCAAAGAGGGGGTAGGTTCTGTGAGTAAGCAACAGTTGCTGATGCTGTTGAGGGTTTCTCCAGAGAGACCTGCTCTATCTAGCATATGGATTATATCTGGGATATACCAAGTCTGCTTGGTCAAGTAAGTTATTTATTTCTTTGAAAAAGTCAGCTTGATGCATCTATGATAGCTGTCCATTCCATACCATGGTTTGCATCCTGCATCCGTGGAATGCACACAGGACTCTGGACACTCAGCATGCTCCTTTCCAGTACTTCCCAAGGGGTCTGCCTGGTCACATACAGTGCACTGAGAACAGTGCTATCATTGCTCTTAGTGATTTATTTTACTCTTGCTTTAAGCAGGATTATGAATTGAGGTTAAATTGTACATCTCTTTAATCCCTATTGTGGGTAGTTTCAGGACAGATATGCATGTGTCAGGAATTGTTAGTGGGGTCTATGTTTAACATGGATGAGAGCAGAGAGGGCTGGGCTGCACAACCTGCTCCAAAGACAAATTAAGAACTGTTGAGTGGGCTTGTTCCCTGGCATGACCTGAGTAATCCTCTGTAGGTGTGGCACAGATTTTCCTGCCAGCCCAGCATATCTTTTGGAGGCCATCCTAAAGTGTAATCAGCAAAAACATTTTGCCATGTTGCACCATTTCTCAGTGTTTCTGCCCAAAATTTAAGCAGGATTTGAAGCAAATGCCTATTAATAAGACAAAGTAAAGAAAAATAATCCATATCTTACAATGCCTTGAATATGTGTTAGTAAGTAATATGTGGAATACATATGTGTATGTATGCATCCACACACTCAAATGTGTGTATTTATCCCTGCTGTTATGGCCACTCCAGTTCCAGGTGTAACATCTGCCAAGGGTGACAGTCTGGCTGTGGCAGCTGGAGTGACTCTAAGTGACTCTGACTGGCACAAGTCAGAGTGGGAATGGGGCAGGTGTTTTTATGGGGCAGGGTAGCATGAGGTTGCACTGGGCCATAACAAACAGTATAATTACCTATGTCTCTTACTTCTCTGTGTTATGTGTTGAAACCAGGAATGTGCTTTGAAAGTTCTTTTGTGTTTGTTGAGTATGGCAATATGCAGGGCCTTATGCATTAAGCATGACAATCTGGTTTTCAAATAGATGCTGTCCTGAATTTATAAGTCCCAATCTTCCTCCCCACACATATGGGTAGAAAACACTGCTGTGGAGTAAGGTAGAGCCCCTGATTTATGCCTTATATATATATATTTTTTTTTTCAAATTTTTGCATGGCTGATTCCTGTGTAAAATAGTTGCATTGAGTAAACATGGTGCTGAGTATGCCCCAGGTCACCTAGACTCTGCTAAGACATCAAAATAAACTTCCATGAACAACACTGCCATTGGATTGGGTTGCTTCCAGTAGAAAAAGGACTGATAATGTAGGTTTCCAGTCTCCTGGGAGTTCATTTTATGACCTGTCTTTCTACAAGCTAAGAGGTGTTTGTCTTGTGTCCGTATGAATATAAATGAAAAAGCATACTCTGTGCTCTGCTCCAGCCATATAAACAGAAACACAGACACAAGTCTTTATTGGGCTACAGTGAGCTGTTCAGCACAAAATTGAACTCCAGCCAACTCCACCTCTCAACACTGTATTAAAAACAGCTCAGATCCGGTTTTACATTTTCCTATTAGACTTGTGTTGGGATTACATAGGCTAAAGGCAAATGGAAGGGAAAAAACCTCACCTTGAGGTTCAGACTTTCACTTAACCAATAAAACAGAAGGAGGCACCTAGGCAGGGAAAAGGCATCTACAGGAGTCTCCTGCTGGAAAAAGGTTAAAAATTAGGGAGTAAGAGAATTTGAGTGCTCAGTGTGAATAGGAAGCAAATAAAGTATTGTGGATTACAGGACAGGGAAAATATGATAGTGAAAACTGAAATCCTTCAAGAGTCTCTAAAGAGCTGCTGCTGCTACAGAGGCTGTGAGGAAAAGTGGAATAAGTTACATGCATTGCTTGAACTGTGCCCATTTGCTGCCAAACCTGTCCATCCTCTTGTGTTCCCTGAACCAGGCAAGCGGTCCAGGAGGGGAGAGATTTTGATGTGACAACCTCAGTCAATAAACTGTTCAGCAGACAGGACTTAGGGACATGGCTGACTCCCCCATCAGGCTCTCTCCAACTGTTTCATAAATTACAATGTGTTCTGGGAATTTCTGGTGGCCTGGACCACAAAGCATGTCACCTTGTTGAGCTGGCTTGTAAAAAAGATAACCTGGGCTGGAGGAAACAGGGCTCTGGGCCCAACCTTTGATCTAGGATGGTTTTGCTAATAGGAGCAAGGTAAGAGGAAGGATGGAAACAACATTTTTAATGCTCTTTCTTGTTTGGTTGGGCATTTTTTTTTAATAGATAAAAGTACTAGTTACAAAGAGTGGTGACTGTTCTTGTTTTTTAGGCCAGAAGGAAAGAGAAGACATTAGTACAAGAGCAAGAAAGCTCATTCTTGGGAGAGATGTGACATAAATTTTAGGCTTAAGTGCAAGATGTTAAAAAAGAGGCAGCTAAATTTTTGCATATTAATTACTGTCCTTACTTTCAAAGCAAGTAAGTAGCAGATACTCTCACAGCGATGAGCAGTTTTTAAACTATCTGAATAATCAAATTTGAGTCTAGCATTAGGCTGGCTTATAAAATCAACAAAGAAAGCCTATTCTGGAGACTGAGTTAAATGTCTGGCTTCTTGAGGACAATTATCCTAAACAATTTTCCAAGTTATCTGAAACTACACTGCCATAATTTAAAGAAATTTGAACACATTTTAGAAAGCCCCAGGTATCATCCAAATGGAATTAATTTCTTGTTGGATGAGGGGCTCTGTAAACAAAGTTGTCAAAGCCAAGGACTTTCAAAGGTCCTTTTAGGGAAACAGAACCTGCCAGAACTTCAAAAGCTGCTCAGGTTAGAGGTTGTATTAAAAAAGAGAGTTATTTTCCTGCACTCATATCTCTGTTTATATTTAGAATATACTTGGCATCAATAATTAACAAAGGTTAATACAGGATTAACACGGGATTACTCCTCTGACTAATATTCAGAATAGTCCACATTGCATTTGAAAATTTGATTTGGTTTGAATATTTTCAGGGTTCTACACAGGGCTGCAGCATAGCTTTGTTCCTTCAAATATCATTAGAGAGGACTTGTTGAGACTGTAATATTTATTAAACAGTTTAAATCCTCCAATTTAATAAATAAATGCCCTGGCGTCCTTTTCCATTTGGATGTAGAAGCTGCTCATGTGCAATTGTAAATTGAAATCACTTAGCTTAGTGACCCCCAGGCAGCCTTGATGCACTGCATCCCAGATTTCTGATTGTGAGACTGGAAGTCAAAAGCAACAAAATGTAATTATTTTATTTCAAGTCTTTGTTTTAATTCATAATTTTGAACTTAAGTGCTTCCAAAGTTGCCCAACAACAGTGCTGTTGCTCTTTTAATTGCCTAATATGAGAAATGTTTGCCAAATGCTGTGGTAACCAAAGAAATATTGCAATTTACTGATTAATAAAAGCCTTCTGTAATTTAGCTTTATGTACCATGCTGACTTTCAGTCACCCAAGGAAAATGTCCTTTGACATGGCCTCCCTTGAAATCCTTGATCATTTCAACAGCTGTTTATCTGCATTTCAGATCTATTTATGAACGAATAAATGCTTTAACAAAAAACAAAACAAAACCTTGTATGAGCAATATGCACAAATTCCATGGATCTTCTGCGTGACTTGAACTGCCTAACTGTAGAGTTAATTATAAAAATGGATGACTTACACAAGGGAGCACTAGCCTGCAGCCATGGCTCAAAGTGCATATTTCTGTGAAACATTCAAATGTGAACCTCAGTTTCCAGACTTAAAATGAAGATTTACATATTTGATAAGATCTACAATTGCTGTATGTCTTGCATATGTCTTACAAATGAGAAATGTTCGAGATGTTGAGATCTTTAATTTGGACAAGTCTTTGAAAAGGAGAATCCTTATAAAAATTTCCTTTTTCTAAAACTAGCAGCAAGTGTCTTTAAAAAAAATATTCTGGTCTGGATGGAAAAGGATGATCCACTTAATCTGAAGTCTGCAACCAAGTTGAACAGAAAATTACTGTAATGATCACTTATGCTTACCCATCACTTTGGATTCACAGAAAAGAACAAATTTTACAAAGACAGGTAAAGGTTTTTACATGGATGGGTTAACAAAAATCCAGCAAAGCTAATGCCCAGATTTTTCAATGTTTTGGTCAGCTGTAACTGCTGGTGAAATAATTTAGATTCTCATTCTAATAGTTTTCCTAACAGATTTTCAGTAATTTACCTGTTCTGGGATTGAGAAAAGGAGGTTAGTTACATACAACAGAAGATGTTTTGGAGGGAATCTGCCTAGAGGGTATGAGAGGTTTTCTTCTTTTCTTTTTTCTTTTTTCTTTTTTCTTTTCTTTTCTTTTCTTTTCTTTTCTTTTCTTTTCTTTTCTTTTCTTTTCTTTTCTTTTCTTTTCTTTTCTTTTCTTTTCTTTTCTTTTCTTTTCTTTTCTTTTCTTTTCTTTTCTTTTCTTCAAAATATTGGGAGCAAAACTGTTTAAGGCATTGTGATGTGAGAAGAGATTTTTTTGTCGTGGGTTTGGGTAATAGATTTTGGAATCTGTCATTTGTGAGCATATGTTCAGCTTTGCTAGTACTTAAATCTATATGATCAGAACTTGCTTCTTGGCAGAGGGGTCCAAATTCTTCACTATCTGGCAAATACATTCCTAAGCATAGATTAGTTGTTCAAGTGCTCCTGCTGGCAGCATGCAGAAGGTTTGGGGACCTGTGGCAAACACCAACATAAACAAAGAGCATGCCTAGGAAACCTGCCTGTGAGCATAGTGTCAAATGTTTGTGACTGGATGATCATGGACCTTCAGACACTCAAACCTCTATACCAGAGAATGTTGGAATTTCTTTCACAACTTGTAAATTATAATATCAATTTCCTCACATGATAAGCTTTACATCTTCCGTGGGAAATCCATAGTAATCCTCATCTTAATGCTTATGTAGGAACTGATCTTGGAATTAAATATTGGTGGTTGTCTTGATTATGAAATGATTGGTTGAGATATATATGAGTATAATAAAATCCTACCTAGTACTCATAAATCTGTAATTAATTATGAGTACAGTCATAAAGGAAAAATATAAGTATTGATTACACTTGGGCAGTAGTTGGCAAGATTTTACTTTTCTATCCCTAAACCCAAAACCTCAAATCTAGGAAAGAAAACCTTGTACTGATTTATAATATATGAGGTAGGAAGGAAGTATTTCAATACAGAAGGATAATTCAGCAAATTAAACTGAAAAACAGGTAAGACTAATAGAAGGTTTACAAGATGGCAAAAAACTAAAAGAAGTCTATAGTCATTAGAGAATGGTAATATATTAAAATTAAAGGAACAAAGCAATTATATACAATTACTAGATGAACAGGTAATGGGAGGAGCAGGTGTTTTCAATAACTATTTCAATTCCATAACTAGGAAAGCAGTAGATAATATATTAATGGGATAGGTTGATGAAATATTTTCAGTTTTTTAAGTTATTCAGGAGAATTTTTAAACATAATCTGAGTCAAGTCAACAGAAATTTCTCCCCAAGTATTTTAGGAGACATGTCTCTTAGAGTATTTTTAATTACTATTTATTTTCAACAAATCTTGGAAAACTGATTAAGTTTCAGAAGCCTGGAGGCAAAAAATCTTACATTCTATTGTTTAAAATGTTACATGGGATAAGTCAAATAATTATAAGTGTTGTTCACATGACTTCAGGCATGGGAAAAATTATGGAATGGCCTTTAAAACTCTAATACAGGTTGAAACAATTGCACTGTAAATAATATTGCTCAGTGGAGGATGAGAGAAACAAGTTCATTCGCAAGACTGTATTAAAATAGTGCTAATAGTCCTTTATAAAGCTTTCAACTTAGAATGGTGCAAAAGTTTTAGAAATCAAGTTGCCATGGCACATATACAAAATTAGGATGTTGCTAAATTTGAAAGGCTCCAAAGGACAAGTTATTCAGTATCAGATGGAAATTAATAAGGCTTCTCATCAATGATGAGTCTCTTTATGTGCCCTCTGGAGAGAGGTTTCCATGAGAGAGGATTTTGCGAAGTACATCAATCAGTAGAGCACCAACTGGCCGGCACGTACATCAGTCATCCTTCTTACATCTCACAGCCTTCACCTGTAAAGAAGCTAATTCTGAACTCTGCAAAGGTCTTGCAAATATCACCACCATCAGGCAATTACATCACTTTTACTTGGTAGTCCTTTAAAACAACTATGTATGCCCTGCTTCAATATTTTAAAAAAAAAAAAAGAAAAGAAAAAGATGATTATGCTGGTCACCAAATTTTTCATTTCAGTGATTAAGGTGGAATGGCTTTTAATTCCTACCCAAATGTGATAATTTCTAAGAGAGATTCTGTATAAAACAAATAAAACCTTAAGTTTCCATGGCAAGGATGGTGAATATGAGCTTGTACCCTGTGGAGAGTACTTACATTTTCCTGGAGTGATTTATAAAAGGCTGAAACACTTCACAAACTGTTTAGATCATAGAGATAAAATTATGTAAGTATGAGTTGAACTACTTTCTTGCCTTCTTGCCCCTAAATGATGGAGTGCAGTTTCAAAGACCACAGATTCTATAACATCTTTCTGTATTAGTTATGACATCTAAAAGCTCTTTGAGAGAAAATTTGAACTTGAATACACTATGCTATAAAAAAACACCATATAAAAATATGTGAAGCTTGGAAAGCTTCACAGATATTTTTGACCCTTCTGTTCCATCTGGGATGTACTATTTTAGATTTGGTTTAGTTTATAGTATTGTTACAGTTTTCTTAGTTATGAAAATTAGATACAGTAGTAAAGTTCTATGCTTCATATAATGCAGTTTTTGTTAGGAGTTTGTTTATTGGCTATGGAAAGTGTAGAAATTAATTCAAGGTGGAGAAATGCACAGTAAAAGACCTGTCTTGTTACACAAAGACATTGTAGTCTTAAATATTAAAAAAATGCATTCTGACTGAAGTAAGAGTTTTCCTCTTTGTATTTGAGAAGCACAAGACAACCAAAACCACTCTTGAGCATCCATTTTCATTTGGAGAAAGAACCATGGTTCTCTCTTAGAGATAAATAACTGACATAATTTTTATCTCATCAAGATGGAGTTTTTCAAATATAAACAGGCTGCTTTCTTAGCATGCATTTGCCTCAAAATGCTTGTCTCACCTAATAGTTTAGAAATTCCAAGGAGAGCAGGACTAATTTTCCAGCTGACTTCAGTTTCTGAACTGAACTCTCTGTTCTTTCTTGAAATATTTAATTTATACTTTCCGTCCATCCATGCATAATGATAGCATTTTGACATATAAAATGCACTTGTAACAAACCTTGGATTCACAATAATGTTTATGAGCACTACATATTCTCTGTGGGAAAACTGCCAATGAAACAAATGTCTAGAGACCACCTAACTGTTCCTGTTCAGGTTTTCCTGGCCTGACTCTGTAGTCCAGCTTAAGAATTGTGCTTTGGTGCAAGGGTTTTTTTCAGCCTAGAGTGAGCTTTATTTTTTTTTTCTGGAGGAGCAAATATGAAATTACTGACTGGAGCTTGGCTTAGCAACCAGGATAGGTAAACACAGCTTATACTGAGGTTCCAACCGCCTCATTTCTGACACACTGGAAGTCAAACCTGTGTGGCTGAAGCCTCAATCTCACAGTAACACTTGGGGTTACGCTGCTAGACTCTGCATGCAGCTCTGAGAGTATTGCTGAGGCTGCAGTACAGCTTGTGCTCCACTTCTGGAGCCACCAACCATGTGCTTGTGAGGCCACAGTAAGGAAAGTTTTGCCTTCTAGTATGTCCTAACATTGCAGGCTTAACCAACTGAAGTCAGCCAGAAAATGTACCTTGCATTTAACTGGACCAGGGTTTCATCTCTTGCATGCTTTTAATTTTTTGGATGCACGATGTGTAAGTATTTATTAGCCTTTTTTTCTGGCCTGTAACACATGCCACTAAGGCTGGAGACACATCAAGGCACTTTAATTATCCACTCTAGATATGTCTGAAGGTTGTGTGACTTTCTCAGGTAGTTGCAGGTAATGCTGTATCCCACTTACACATCTCCATACATTGTAAAATTATGTTATTCTTCACTCTGAATTTTTAAAATTCCTCAAGAAGGATTTGTGGTGTAAAATAGAGGATTAGACAAAAATAATGTACTTAGTCTAAAAGTAGAAAAATGCAATTTATGCCCCTGCACTAGTTAACTCATCAAATTGAACATGCTGAATATATTTGACATATGAGTTCTTGTTACTGTAACACATTTAACTGATTATGTTGAAATGGAACAAGATACTTAAAGAAATCAGGTTAAACAAGATTTTCAAATGTATGTACATTCAGGGTATATGACTCTAGCTAACAAGTAAACCCCTTTTATCTAAGCACATTTTATCCACAATTAATTTTTTTCTATAAAGTTTGAAACAACTTCCATTATTTGACTATATTCTTTTTAGTATTTATGTTCCGGAGAAAATGTTGTACTCTCTAGTACTGCTCATAAAGCTATTACAGGCTGCAGGATTTTGTAGGATTGTGGAGTCCAAATTTGGCTTGCTATAAGCCAGATTCATCAGTTTAATACTGATGTACTAGAAATCATTTATGACTTGTGTTCATGTTGTTCTGTGTGTTTTTCTTAAAGGCAAAGAGTATGATTTTCCCTGCTGGTTTTTCTCTCCTCAGAGGTAGGTTATGTACTATAGTGTGATATGTAAAAATAACCTCAAGAATTTTGCAGGTAAATGCAAATGCCCAAAGACATTATATACTCTAAACTGCTCTCACTAATAATCAAGTTTAAGATATGATATGGATTTCCATTATAAAAAAAACCCTTAAAGCTGAAACTTTACTATACATTTTGCATTGGAGCCTGAACTGTTGTTATACTTCAAGGAAATTCAAAAGTACACATTATCTGAATTTTGTCCTTTTCTGTCAGGAGCTTATCACTGTGGTCTGAACTGACACGCTTGGTTATTCTGATGTCTGCTGTTAGAGTGCCCTGTAGTTAAAGCTGATCTATTCTATGACAGGAATTAAGTACTTTAATACTGAATGCTCAGCGCTGAATGTGTCTGCTTTTTGGGTAGCATGTGACAATTTTGCATGTGCAAGGTAATTCTTACTCTACGAAGGTTCATAATTGCACAGTCAGGTAGACTGTACTATCTCGTGCTGTTTTTTACTGTCAGTGTAGTATCAGTATGGACTTCAGGTTTGTGTGCTTCACACAAAAGAATATGCTTAGATGAAGCCTCATTTGGAAAAAAAAATGTGCAGGATGGATTTGCTGGTTGGGTGCCCAGTATTTTCCTGGAAATGGAAAATTTACTGTAGAGGGGATGCTCTGAAGACACCATCTGCAGGTTCTGCATTTGCTGGAATTGTGTCCTCTACTGTATGGCAAATCTCACATTAAGCTAAAAAGAAAGGAAGCATGCAATAGGAATTCAGATAGGAAAATGTATTTGGTGATGTTTGATCGCTTTAAAAAGAAATCCAGTGTGTAAGTAACTTCTTTCAGTATTTTAGAGGTTTTGGGACTGTTTAGAAGAAAGATTAAACTTTGGCCAATGTTTAGTAAAAAATCCATGTTTTAATGTGGAATGTTATCCAGTCAAGCTTCAACACCAAAAGTGTTCTACTGACATCACTGGAAAAATCTTGCTAATCCACTTATTTTATAATCTGAAGAATTGGCTCTGCCAGTGCAGCCACTTGTGCCAGAAGCCCCAGCTTGCCTAATTGTGCAGATGCAGAAGAGGTCTGCACAGGTGTAAGGGAGCTGGAGCAAGGATTTCCTGGCCCCCAGCAGCCCAGACCATAGGATTTTCAGAAATTAAGTGGACCCCAGATTAGGAAAACAGATTAGAACAGTGATTGCAACATTTACTTTATGATATAGGTGTTGATGAGGAAGTTTGTAACAGATAAATGGTGTTTTTATAGGAAGAATTACATGTATTTGTGCTAATCCTTTCATAAAAGAATGTACTTTGACCTAATTTAGATTAGGTCATTGAAGTTATTGTGAACTCAGTCTGCTACTTCAGAATTCAGATTGAAATAAACTATTAAGTCTGTAAAGAATCTATTGCGTCTCACAGCTAAAAATAATATTTTGGAAAAAAACCCACCTTAGACTGGCTTTCCAATAATGTGTTCATATTAGGCTTCAATTCTATCTCATTGATACTCTAATGGGCAGTCACACAGACATAAATAGAAAAATTGTCAGAGTTCTAGTGAAGGTGTTAAGAAAATAAAAGCAACTCTCTCTCCCTCTTAATGCTTTTTCCTCTGTAGCTTTTATATTACAACACCATAGTATTGAACACCTCCCAGATGGAGAATGAGAGATTCCAAGCTGCCTTTCAGATGACCAAATCGCTTAAAGTTTGGCCTATGGGATAAGCATCAACTAACTCCACAGGGAGGAAGTAATTAATTTCTGATTTTAACTTCTGTTACAGTGTCTGTTCTGGGCATGCTCAAAATTTTAAGTAGCAAAGACCCAGGTATGCAGAATATGATAATCACAAAACCAGACAAAATGAAGTTGTAAAATGCTCTGTGTGCTCACAATCTTCCCTTCTCATATCCAGGCACTAATAGCCTATTCTCAAGTAAAAGCTTACTTAGATTAAAAAATACTTGGAGTATCACTTGTGATACTCCATTGGACGACAGTCTTGAGTATTCTTCTGAAATGCAGAGTGCTTAATAACCTGCTTTGACTGTGAATGCTGTAAAATATTTATGCTTCCTTCCTTCCAATGTTTATTCAGAATGCATTTTTGTACAGCTGGGAAGGTTGTTAGGAGCTGATGACTGGGACTGCAGAATGACAGATATTCTTAAAGGGGAAAAAATGAAAACTTTCCATCCAGAAGATGCAGATGTTGATGTAGCCTGTGATGTATGGTGTGAATTAGCGATGAGTAAAGCAGCATCCATGCAAGATGAAAGACTAAATCAGAGTGAAGAGGATTCCTCAGTAAATGAATCCCTTGAAAGGAAAGCACTGCTTAGGAGCCCGGATTTAACCTACTTGAAACACAGACACAGAAAGAATTAAATTATTAAGTAGCTTATGAAGATGTGGTGTGGAATAAGGGGGAACTTTTGAAAGTACGGCGCTAACTTTTTAATGATTTTCTCAATGGATTGAGTACACTTCAGTGACAACTGCAGTCAGGTGTCTTTTTTCATGTAAATTGTTCCAATCAGTTCTAACAGACTAAAATAATTTTAATTAGCAAATAGATAAATAGTGTAGATTAATGTAGTTAAAGATGCTCTCCAAAATAATTTTCTTTAGAATTTGTCAATCTTATTTTCTTTAGAAAGGCTAAGTCTTTTCTCACAGCAATTACACTGTATAATTCACAGTACTTCATATTTTAAAATAGCTGTGCAAACATTACCTAATCTCCCAGCATCCCTGTGAGCTAGCTAATGGAGTCTTTCCCATTTATGGATGGTGTGATCAGGACTTCAGCATTGAATACTCTCTATACACTAAGCCAAAAGGCACAGCAAACTCAGCAACTCTGCACCACGTGTTCTCAGCTGTTTCAGATCAGTCAAACAGACACTGCTTTGCATGCCATCCATTTCCATACAAGTACAGAGGGAAGTCCATGATATTACTTCTTCAAAGTGAGACCTTCTCTAATCTACTTCCTGCATATCCCACATGAGAATTTTAGACTGGCTCTATGAAATAGAAAAATACTTTAGAATTACACTGTAGATCTTGGCAAACTTCTCTCCTAAAATTAAATTTAAAAATTAGGCTGACCTTTAAACACACTCATGGTTCAGCAAAATTGTCCTAACAAAACCACCTTCAAGTCCATCAGCCTGTTGCCTTTTTCTCACCATTCTTGCATTTGTTTCCAGCAGGAAGATGGAAAGCTGTGCTGCCACCTTCCTAAAATGCCTCCCCACCTCACACCAATGAGGATGTGTTTTGCAGAGGCCCTGCTCACTAACAAAGGCCTGACAAAAACAAGTGATCTCATGCCAAACAGGACAGCTGAGCTTTCTAAACAGAAAAAATATAGTGAAAATCAAGGGCCTGGAATCTGAGTACCTGTTAGCTGGGAGGAAATTATGCAAACATATAAGACAATACAAAGAGATAAAATATGGCTAGGAGCAAGTAATGGTTTGAACCAATACTGTGGAGAATTTTCTCTTTATGTTTTCTGTGTGCAGCACAGCTCTGGTAATCTCTACATTGAGTATCACAAATAGTAAGTGAGTGACACAGTAGCCTTAAGTCTATCAAGCTTATATCAAATAAATACAGAGAAAAATACAAACCCATTTTTTTTACATGTAAACCCTTCGAATCTTTATTTCATTGTTTGATATGTCAACATAAAGGCAATCAAGTGTCAGTATCTTCCACCTAAATCATGTCTGATTTTATGTTTGTAGACCATTTTGTCTTTTATACTCCAGAGTCTAAAAACATTAAATGTGTTCTTTTGGCTCCATGTATTTAAGTAGCAATCATAAAGTAATTTAAGAGATGGATTTTCAGGCTTGGCTGTATACCAGAAGTAGTCTAGCCCATATATTGCACTTCCACCTTTGTGTATTTAAGGGGGAAGTCATACCTATGTTTTGTGGTGCAGAGGTGACAGAGCTCTTGATCCTGCCAGGTGGCTTTGCATGTAGGATGGGACTTAGGCAGGCTCCTGTGGCAGAAGTAATGCCTTCCAAGACTAGAAGTTTTGCATGTGTGAATCTGTATATGAGTGTTCCCTTCCCCTTAATGAATGTAAAGCGTACAATTTGGTGTGCAGCTGGGAAGTCTGCTGATTGAAAAATCCTGACAACTGTGTGTGTCACCTTTTCTTTGCTATACTGGTGTTGATATAATACTGATGCTTTCACTGATACTTTCAAAATGCCTTCTCATTTTCCTAGGAGGAAATGATTAAACAACTCTTATAGGGTATAACATTCTGCTAGATTTATAAGTTTTAATGTTACTTTTAAATCCACTGGAAAGTGGCACTGAGCCTAGAAAGGGAAAATAATTATTAAAAAATATTAAAATATTTTACAAGGTATTATTGAGTTGCACTAGATGGCACTTCCAAAAGGGCCTCCAGCCTGGCTCACTGGTGATGAATAGCAATAAAGGGCAAACTGGGAAAAAGTCTCTGTTATATAAAGAAGTGAGTTGATGCTGTTGTGGTCTGGATTTTGTGGATGTCAGGAGTAAAAAAAAAGAAAAAGAAAAAAAAGGTCCCAAACAGATCAATCCTTAATGCAGAAGTTGCCCAGGAAAATGATGATGAAAATTACTAAAAACAGTTAACTTACATTATATCTTTTTGAAATCAGACAGAAAATTACTCTTGAATAGCAAGAAAAAACTAACTGTGACAATGTGATTTTGGAAGAACAACGTTTAAGTTAAAACAAAGTAAAATCCCTTCTTGACACTAGTAAAATTTCATGTTATTTACCTTTCCCTGCAATGAAATTTAGTATAAATAATTTTATACAAATCATACAATCACTGAAAAAGAATATGTGATTCAGATTACAACTTTTCCAGCAGTTAGGTATGTACATGAGGGCTGCAACACTATTAGTCCAGCTAGAATCCACTGCAGGCATCTTGGGAGAAAATAGATTCTTAAAGTGCACATCTCTACTTTCCAGTGAAGTTACAGCGACACTGGGGCCTTATTATCCAGTACAGCACTGGTCCCACTATAGCTCCTGTGAGTGCATATACAGTGCATCTCAAATAGAGTGTTAAGTTGGGATATAAGCTAGTCTTAAAAATAGCATAGACACAAGAAATAGAAAGTCTCAGGGGTTGTGCAATATGTAAAAACCAGGTACAAGGTTTTTTTGGTTTGCAACTACAATGAGAACAGCTGCACGGAAAGCCCTCACCAAAGCACTTGCATAA
Organism: Anthoscopus minutus; assembly: GCA_013399455.1. Taxonomy (NCBI): domain Eukaryota; kingdom Metazoa; phylum Chordata; class Aves; order Passeriformes; family Paridae; genus Anthoscopus; species Anthoscopus minutus. The sequence continues at coordinate 66,913 of VWYI01011150.1, read as the reverse complement.
TGTTTCTCATGCCCTTAGCTTCCCCTTCTTATTTCAGTACACCCCTCCTCCCACACCACATTAAATAGCCTTCATGGACCACGAGGGGAACAGCAGTGGAAACAATAGCTCATACTGCAGTGGTCTGAATTCAAGCCCCTCCCAATACTCTGAGGAGCACTAGTGGCACTAGCGACCTCTTGCTCTGCAGTTTCCCACTCCTACTGCCTTGCACAGCTGCAAAGTAGGACAGAAAATTTCAGAGAAGCATTGAGGCCCTGCTCTTTTTCTCACTAACTTAGTTTTGCACCGGTGTAGAAAAATAAATAGTCCTTCAATATATAGCCCCTTGGAGAATTAGAGAGTGAAGTTTGTGGGAGTGGAGGGTTCAGTATCCAAGAATTTCTGAAACGCTAACTGTACATGTGTGTTGTGTGTATGTATTAGTATAAGCAGTGGTAATAAAGGAAAATTTTGACTAGTATTTGTGGGAAATTAGAAAACTAAAAAGGGATGGATCTTACCAGTCTCAAAATTGAGGTATCATTGCAATTTTGCTGCTGTTTATTTTCATAGAATCAAATTGCTTTTTGGCTGTTCTTTTAGTTTCATTTTCTCTGTCATTTCTTAAAGCTGAGATGTTTGATCTGCTGCAGTAGAAAGAGCTGACTTTCTCAATGTCCAAAAAAAAAAAATGTATTTTTCTTCTGCCATGTCACTGGAATGTGATCTTCTGATGTCAGACTCCTCCTTAATTAGCTGAGAATTCAGTCCTATAACTGGCTATTTTTTTTTACGTGGTTGGGTTTGGGATTTTATTTGATTCCTCATCCTAACACTCAGATTCCTTTCAAAAGTATTTCCAAATACTTTTGCAATGAGCAATAAAGGAATTTATTTTCACCTTTGAATGCAATATTTGTTTCTATCGCACCAACCCTTCTGGTAAGAAATTGCTGTATTCGTTCATTTCTAAATTCATTCATTTCATCACTAAAGTAATTTGATGATGGTTTGATCTTTTATGATAATCTCCTGCCTTTAGAAGCCTTTAGTGGGTAGTTTTATTGCATCTTGTTCTCTGATTCAGGCTTTGCTGCTATTATTTCATAGTCACTATTTTGATAAGAGAGCTTAATTTCTGTGTGCTCTACAGAAAGCAATTAATGCCAGCTTCTAATGAAGCATGAGCTGTGAGCTTTCACAATGTCTGACAACTGATTCACTCTCCACCACAGCAGAATTCATTCTCAGCAAGGCTTGGCAGGAAACACCTCCATCTCCGGAGAAGGTTGCCTTCTGCAGCACCTCCAAAAGATGGTTGTATTTGGGGCAGTGGGATGAGCAGAATTTCTTCACTGTCCACTCCCTTCCCTGGTCTTAAGGATCACCACCAAAACACACAACAAATGGTGTTCAACTTATTTTCTGAGGAGGAAGGAGTAGGAAGGGCAGCCTCAGGGCTCCTCCCCTCCCAGCTGCGGTATCAGAGAGGCAGCACTGCCCCGGCTGTGGCAAAGGCAAAGCCACACTCCTGCTTCCAGCTTACACTGCCTTTGAGACTTGGTAAATGCTCCCTGGCTGAAAAACCTCCTGCCAAAAGGAACCAGAATTAGGCAGAAACCTTTCCTCCTACCAAAAGGAGAGATGTCTGAAAGGTTCCTGGCTGATTCTGCTCCTCCCAAGAATGTTCATCTAAGAGAATTTCTCTAAAAGAGATTTTTTTTTTTTACTTTTATGAAAGACCCAAAGCTGTTGCATGTTTTCCCCCAATAGGGCTATGCATGTTTGATAGTTCAATTATCCTGTTTGTCTGTTGTTTGAAGGTCTGGGCAGTGTTTCTGCATCATTGAAAGTGTGTGATGCTTGCAATGCAAGCATCTTGAAAGGCCAATGAATACATTACAGCTTCTGCTCTCACCCCTCATTTTTCCCAGGACTTCCCTGTGTGAGCTGTATGAAGGACCATGCCATATGAAGCAGAAGTTCTAAAAAAAAGGTATATGTTATGCCATGAGATTACTGTGCAGGAAAATTGGGGGAAGCCTAAAACAAAAAAAAATTTGAGCTCCCAGAAAAAGGTGATAGTTCTTTTCACCTTTGAAGAAAATTAGTGGAGAGAGAAAGGGAAAAGATGTGTTTCTTGCAAAGCTATCTTCTTTTACCCAAAAAACTACAGGTACCTGTATTCTGTGAACAACATGAAACAAGCAAGACCAAAGATGGCAGGGATCACATCACTATGAATTTATGAAAGTTAAACAGAGCAGAAAGAAGGGAGGAGAAGGAGGTGTATATCCTCATACAACTGCTCCTCTCCCAGCCCACTGCAGAGAGTATGCTGTGTGGAAAGCTCCACAGTAGTACTGTGCCTTGGGAAGCCTGCCCTACAGTCAGGCTGCATTTCCAGAGAAGTGTACCAAGTGTACCAAGTAAAGTCACTGCATTCCCTCTCAGATTCAGTGCTTTATATTTATTTCACTTAACACACATTGGCTGTTTTTGTCTGAGGTATGTTGATTTCATGCTTAAATAATTCAGCAAACTGTTTTTGTTGTTGCAAATTGTACTGTTGCCAAAACCTCGTGGAGCTCTGCTGTTAGTGCCCACGTGGGAAACCTATAATGCTGCTCTGAATGGTCTGAAATTCACTCTGCTCCATTCATTGGGGTTTCACATTTCTTTTAGCACAGACCCCAATTCTCTATGCTCTTTTACATTCTGTGTTTAGTCTAGTAGTATTGCTTGCTTGCTGGCAGTTGTACTGGAAAAAGATTGTTGATATTATTCTGGCATATATATATATATATAAGCAGTAAGGATTACACCACAGTCACTTTGTTGCTTTTAACTCACATTTGAGCTTTTTGATGGAATCTTCTATTTTTTTTAAATATGTGGATACAGTAAACTTGGCTTGCTGTCAGTACAAAAGATGTAGCGGGCCCAGCAGAAGGTACAGTGTCTATTCAGTGGATCTGCTGGTGTTGACTGCACTTCAGTGTGCAGTCATCCCCCTTGAGCATTGCAGTAGTTCTCTAGGGGGAGGAATTCAAGTGGTTAAAAAAGTGATGCCTGTTTCTTTCAATTCATTGATTTCTGGATTTTAAGAGTCCTGGTTTTTACATTTGCAAGTTGGTTAAATGTTAATTATTATCCTGACTAGAACATTATCTCTCTTGATTAGTATTGCAGACATTAATAGTAATGAGCCATTCCTGTGGCTCCAAATGTTAAATTCTGCTCTTAGCATGAGTCTGTCTCTGAAACAGGGGGTCTAAATGTTCAAACAAATTTGTCTACCTATATCAATCAACTAAAATAACCATTTCAGTTATTGTTCTGCAAGAAACTTGATGCAAATGAAGACTGTTTTCTACTTTAGATTATATAAATAGACTTTTCACGCAAGGGAAATTTATACAATTTTTCCTTTCTAGCTTCAACTCAACATAGGACTCAAGTATACGTATAATCCAGTTGAAACTATTTTGATGTACACTAAGATTCTTTTCGCCTGCAAGAGTGTTATTAAAAAGTCTGTAATGAAAATTAGAATCACTTTAAAATGCCTTGCTGAATCAGTTTTTTACAGAAAAAAAACGCTTTAATCTTAAATCATAAAAACAGAAATACAATTTTCTATTAACCTTCATAAGCTCTTACAGTGTTGTACTACTTCGGCTGACTTTTTGCTCCACTATGGTTTTATTTACATTTGAATTAAATCACTTTGGTTAAGGCATAGGTTATTTCCTATCAGAAGATATACCAGTACCTGATTTTTTATTAGCTTGGATAGCAGATATTGGATCTATTTATTGAAAAAGAAATAAAAATATCCTTAGAATTTGGAACCAGGAGTCTTCATTGAAGTTACAGGAAAATGGACTAAATTAGTAACTAGAGACAATAATGAATTATCTACAGAAATAGAAACAATATATAAAAGAAATAAAAAGGAATGTTTCATTGAAAAGAAAAAGCACTCTTAAATTTACTCATATCCGCTTGTATTGCCTACAGAAAAGTGACTAAAGGAACACTTTAGGCAATTTTTACTTTTTTAGTGTTTTTTCAAAGTCTCTCAGAGTGGGTAGTAGAGTAGCTATGTATTCAATGGTTTAGAGGAAATCATTGGCATAGATTAATAAAGTGGTAGAAAATAAACCAGAAAAATTGGTAAAATTCCAAAATGGCAAAGAATTAACTGAGGAGTGCCCATAATAAAACCAGTTATTTAATAATGTCTGGAAATGAGGGAGAACATTTGCAAATTGGAATTTGCATATGGCACAGAAATTGTTAGGTTAGTCAAGGCTAGGGAACTCTTGAGGGACCAGTACAATTTAGGCACTTGGGCAGCACAATGGCAGATGGAATTAAATGCTGATAAATACATATTTGAAAGGATAATTGGGTTACAATATGATTACATCAGCTCCCTTAGCTGTTTAACAGTCTCATTTTTAAACACTTCCTTTGAATTAGCTGGCAAACACCCATTTGTTTCAGTTAGAGAAGACCTAGATCTCAGGTATGAAATCTGAGTGCAGCTCTATAGCTTATTTGGGAAAATTATATGGATAACAGACTCTACTGCTGCATTTTCAACCAGATGCAGATCTTTTATGTATTTTATTTTCTGTATGCTACCACCAATTCTCCTCCTCTTCAGTCCCCGCAATATTATTATTGGGTTGCATTGCAAAGGCCACCCAGCCTTTCCTCATCCAAGCAGCCATCGAATCCAGTGGAGTCCTGGCTGTGGGAATCACTGTGCCACTGCTGTTCTGCCTGGTGCCAGCTGCTGTGAGCAGCCATGCCCTGCTGCCTATGGTGCAGCCTGAGCCCGGCTCTGCAGGGCTGCGGGCAGCGCCTGTCTGGCCAGCACGCACCAGCTGAGGCTGCAAAGGGCCAGGTCTGGGCAGCCTCTGCGTGCCAGACACACAGGCTGGGTGTGTGATTTAAGGGAACTTGTGAGCTCGCCCTGCAGGAGGAGAAAGAAAGCTGTGTTGAGCTTATTTCAGTTCTTCCCTCATTCAGGTGTTAGTGGTTGGTCTTTTTGAGCTGTGGCCGTGAATCTGAATGCTGATGAATCCCTGTCCCTGGACCACAAATTTTGTTGTTGTTGCCAGCTTAGACAAATCAGCCAGTTATTAATTCTGATATACTGTGATCAGCAAGGGTGTCTAAATCAGCTAACTACTGCAATATTTGTGTCTCAAAAGCTGGGATGCTGAACAGAAAAATATTTAGGAAACTTATCCAAAATAGCTATTTCTACAAATGAAAGCAATTTCAGGTACACTGCCATGCCTCTACAGTTCAATTGACTGGGTATTCTCTAGTACAGCACTTTGTCTGGGCCTCACCAAGGTTTGGAACCCCTGAAGAAATGGCTCTTCATAGAATCACTCTGCATGTGGGACCAAAGGACCATGGATGGATGTACAGACAGAGGAATCAGACATTAGACAGCAGCACTGTAGAAAGAGACCTGTGGTCCTGGTTGATGGCAAGTTGAGCATGAGCCAGCAGTGCCCTGGCAGCCAGGAGGGACATCCCTGTCCTGGGGGCACCAGGCCCAGCATCGCCAGCCGGGCAAGGGAGGCATTGTCCTGCTCTGCTCTGGGCTGGGGGGGCCTCACCTCAAGGTGGTCCTGTGAAGGTCCTGTGAACTTAGATGATCCTTCTGGGTCCCTTCTAACTCAGGATATTATATGAGCTTATAATATTATCTTTGGGATCCTGAAATTATTTATTCACACTGTATAGCTCACAAAGCATCCTCCTATTAATAGACAAAGTCACATTATTTTTTATTCCATTTCCTCATTCTATTCCAGGAATTTGTATAATTATCTTAATGCATTTTCTCCCTTAGTTGTCATCATTCCCTATATTTTTCTTTTTTTAACTAAGATAATTTTCTTTATCAGGTTTCTTTCTGGCTCAATACTGCAATTCTTCTAGTCCCCACCAGCTCTTAGCCTCTGAAGGAGCCATGTCTGCCCACACCCTCTGCAGCTAAGGCAATGAGCATTGGCCTCTTCACCCTGAGCAGTGTCCCCACCACCTGCCCCACTGGAAAAGGCTAGGGTTCCACCGTGGGGACTCCCATTCCCTACACATGGCTGTAAAGCTGTTCCAACACCTGCCCTTGCCTCCTCAGTCCATCCATAATCCTCCCCCCACACCAGCCCCCTCTCCGTTCTTCAGGAGCTTGGGGTAGATTAAGAATGAGCAGCAGGCACACAGGAGGGAGGAAGGGGCCACTCCTGCTCACATACATGTTGGAAGCAGAGACTGAGAAGTAGTATAGGTAGCAAAGAAGGAGAGAGGGAGCAGTGGCTGCATCCACCATGCTCCATGGGTCTCTTTTGGCCATTTCCACCCAGACCAGCCTAATGTCTTCCAGTTTGCCTCTAGATCCTCCTGAGACTTCACTCGCCTCTCTCCATCCTGCTGTTTGGCTAACCTTGGAGATCCTCCCTTCCCTAGAACCTCTCTGTTCCTCATTTCTTCTTGAATCCAGATGACCCCTTCAAATCCTCTTCCCCTTTGGCCCCCTAAACTTCTAAACTCCCTTTACCAGAGAATTGGATGGAGCCTCCATGACTGAGACATTCTGAGCCAGCTCTGCACTCCTTGATTCCTTCCCCAGTGAGTGTAGTAATATCAAACAGATGTGTGAAGGAACTGGGAACTTTGCCCATTCCTGAGGAAAGCCGAGCCCAGGCTTTTACATGAGTAATATCCTTGGTGTCCAAAACTCATCTTGTCCGAGGCTCTGGCTATTCACCAGAATCACCTTCCTTTTCTCTAATGATTGTTTCACATCTTGTGACTCACACAGTTTTTTTGTCAGGTGGAATAGGTGCCTGGCTTTACGATGGGTTTCATTTGGCCACGGGGTGTGTGAAGAAGCCAGATAATGTCAGCCAGCAGGTAGGCTTTACTGCCATGGGTGTGAAGTGACTGCAGTGCCTACAGAGCTCTTGCCAGTGCAGTGTCAAATCATGCCCAGCTATGCTTTTTGCTAAGAAACAGATAATTCTGCATGTTTACTATAATTCAATGGGACTTTTGAAAAGAATATATGAAGTCTCAAGATTATAATAGTGTCACTCTGATTTTGATTCTATTCAAATTTCATTCTTTCTTGTTAACCGGTTTCTGTTTTAAGGATGAAAATGCTATTTACAGTATTTACACATCCTCTATGGCTCCCTGTTATCTTAACATGGTTCCAGTTTGCGTCCATCACATTTATTCTTGATTCCTAACTCATTCCATTCAGATCTGCAGTAGGTTTATCTCAATATGCATGAATGAGTTCAGCTGAATTTACTAACTTGAAGCTTCACCCAGATATTTAGGAGGTTTAAAGGTATCTCTAGAAACTATTTCTCTCCAGTTTTCATGTTCACAGTGTTTCTTCTCTCCGATTCTTGCTCAAATTTGTGACAACATGAGCAAGAAAATGTGCATATTTGGCCTAAATTTTAAAATGGTAATGCATATATAAATATGCAAATTTATTCAAATAAAAATTTGAGACATCCCATTTCTATGAGGACTGAAAGTGGACCAAAGACCACAGAGAAACACTTAGAAGTTTGGATAACTGAAATAAATACCAAAATGTCACAAATGTAATCCATTTCTGGCCTTCAAAAATTTTGCTGAAAGAAAAAGCATATGCAGCACGACTGCTGGTGGTGGGTACAAAATTTCTACACTTACTATTTTTCATTTTTGCATCTCATTATACCAAAAGCTAAATAGGATGAAGGTAGAAACTCTGTTCTTATTAAAATGGGGCTTTTATTTACATAAAACTTAAGTCATGTGCTATAAATACTCCTGAGAGTGTCTGCAGCTCTTACCCAAGCTGTTTTCTGCTTTGGTTGCTCTTGCTGCTGGGGTTGCCATATCTGAGCAGTTACTCATTCCTTTCCATTGACGTTTAATGCAGCAAGTTGTTTTCTTTAAGGGGTTGCTGTCAATCAAGCTGATACTTTATATAAAACATGGAAAATGCTGACCTGTCTATGTAGATTACTACAAAGGGAACAAATTAAAATACTTCCTTTTGGATCTATGCCTTTCCTGTTTGTTTTCTGTATTTCACAAAGCCCAGACTGTGACACTGGAAAACACTGAGCCTGACTTCATCCCACTTCCACTTTTCTTTTATGTACCCCTGTATAACAGTGCTGTTAGTCTCCTTAGTACTTGAGATGGAAGTTTATATTAAAAGAAATAAAATTACTGATTAGAGTTTTAACTTGCATTTTGGATTTCAGCTCAAGTTTTGTAAAATTCCCTTGCAGTTCAGGGGCCCCAGTCTAAGGGACAGTGGCCCTTTAACAATGGTGGAAGTTTCACAGACTTGCAATTTGGCTGCCTTACAGTTTATTCTCAATATAAATACACCACCTGGGAATGCTTGATTCAATGTTTCCCACATAATTGCTTTCTCATGTCAATGCTCCGTTCTTTTCCTCAGTGAAGTAGCCTTTTACTGCACTGTTTTGGGGGACAACAATAGTGACCACCAGTACCTCAGACAGTGAATCAGATTAAAATAATGGTAGCAGCATGAAATGTTCACAGTTTGCAGCAATTATCAGTAAGATCAGTAGCCCTGGGAGAAAAAGGAACTCAGTGCGTGCAGAAAAGTGAAACAAATATACTCCATCAGAAAAGGCATTCAGAGAATATCCATTATTATGGGTATATATGAATACTTGGAACTTCACAGAATTTAAACTTAGGCATAAAGTATGTGTTTACATGTATTCTTAAACTAAAGTTTCTTGCCATTTATTTTGAACAGGAGTTTTGTAAATTCATGTAAAAAATACTGAAGCAAGTTACACAAAATCAGTATAAAGGTATGGGTAGAAATTAGTTTTACTCTGCCTTTGAAACTAATACATTCAAGGACTGAATTTCTTTTTTGTTTTTTTTCTATGACTTTTTTTTCTCCCATGTGACTAAAAAGTAGATTTTGTCACTAAGGTGGTATAGCACAAGTACAAGTTTCTGTTCTGTAATGAATAAACAGACTTTTGACATAGAAAAAAACAGTAACATTTCAGTTGGTCATGCTGAGATATATAACAAATGAAAAAGTCATATTTAACATTTAGTGAAAGGATAGATGCCATGCTTAACATTTGGGTTATTTATTTTAAATTAGTAGCTAAATTCATTCCCTTAAAAATACCCTGAGGGCCCTGGTAGCTCATGTCCATACTTGAGGGCTCTGCTGCCTTCATCAAACCTTCTCATAAACACCAATGACATCTGGGTCGTCTTTTTTTTAAGTATCCATGTATAATGTGGACAGGTGAGTTTTATTATTCAGTTTGTATGTTAGTGCCATGCCCTAGGCCTGTGAACAGTTTGTGAGGCAATACTGGGGCCGATCTAAATCAGTGGAGTGCTGGACTAAGAGCTTAAGACTTCAATTAAACTAGAAAGTAATGAGTAATTACTTCCATGATAATAAATCATGGACAAGGACTTCTCTCAGAAGTTATTTTTTGTAAGAACACAAATCCTGTAGGTTTTTAGAACATTTAAAAAATTCCTGTACAAATCCATCTGTATCTTCAGGCATACAAGAATCTTTAAAAATCTCTCAAAAGAACCATTAAAAAAACTTTCCACTGACTTTCACATTGGGTAGCTTGTTTTCATTAGAATATACACATACTTTGGTGCTTAGATTTTGCATATTTATCTTCCTTCTGATATACAATATTTAAATAAGTACAGATTTTGCATCTAAAGGGACCATGACTTTGAAAAGTTCTTAAGATATTTGGATAGCTGTTAAAAATTATGTCGACTTATTAATAACTAACATGTGGCTTGAGTATTTCTTTTTAGTCACATACACATTATGCTTTTATTGTACCTAATTGTTATTAATCTAAACATTATTCAACATACTAAAGCTTAATAAATTCTATCTCATACCTTGTAGTTTTTCCATTTTAATACAACTGTTTGTCATAGAGGAGAAACTTCAAATACACTTTTTTTCTTTCTTTCATAAGAAAGCCCTCCAGTGCTTTTAAATACATTGCAAAATCTTTAATCCAATAAGAGAAATAATAAAATGTGCTACACTGCTTCATGTCCACAGAAATAACCTTAACAGTAAGACATTTCTTAATGCTGGTGAAGGGATTTAGTGCAGAATTGGGACAGATTGATAAACATTGTAATACAGTGCTAATTCAAGTTCACCCTGTGTTCCATCCCTCAGAAAACTGTAGATACACATCAGCATTTTTTTGCATGGTGTAGGAGTCAGCTTTGGCAAAGAACATCAGTGTGTTTTGTCTGGACAGTTGGCTTTAAGAACTGGTATGTTTGGAGCATGGGGATGAAAAGAGTCAAGTAAGGAAGGATTCATCAAACAATCTGAGAAATATCAACTGGTGGAACCTCTGCTGAATTTTTAGAAAAAACATCTTTCAATTTTATTCTATTTTGTATTAAGACTAATATTTATAATATTCTTAAATTCAAAGCCAACATTTTTTGCAGATGACATAGTGAACTCTGTCCTCTATATGCATCTTTCTTTTCCCCCTTTCTCTCCTCCCCAACTCTACTTGAAATCAATGGTATTTATTCTGTTATGCCAAAGAAACAGAAATACAATGGCACATTAGGGTCATAAGTAAGCACTGAGCTAGTGATAATAGTCCTTTAAGATCTCAGAAGTGTCGTTGTCTTGGGTTTAAGCAAAATATGATCCATAAAAATTTGTTTGGTTATTGAGTTCAGATGTCTGTTTGATTAACTGAATGTTGCCCAGAACTCCAAGAATCCTCCATCCTCCTGTCTGCCTTGAGCAAAACCAAGCCTATCAGGAACCATTCCACATGAGTGTTTTTACATGCTGTGAGCATTTAGGCTCACTCCACAGACACTGCTTCAGGAAGTCACATCACCTCTCTCGCAGTAAAGAATGTTCACTCTCTGTCCTCTCGCAGTACAAAAGATCCCTTCCTTCAAAGGAGTCAACTGTTGTAAAAGTTCAAGAAAGTACAAGAAATTGGTCGAAGAAATCTGCAGATAATTTGTTGTTTGCATTGCAATGTTTAAATCTTCTGCTTTTTAAAATGAATAATTCATTTATCTAACAATTTTGTCCATGTCTAAATTAATTTTTGGTAAAGATTACTAATAATGTCCTAAATAACCTCAGCAAAAACTTTTCCTAAAAGGTTCTTGTGTTAAAAATATTATGACATATTTTCAAGGCTTTGGTTAGAGACATTAATGCTTCTTGACTGTTTGCTTGAGGCTGCAGAAGTTATGGTGACAGAGAGGTATTCTTAGATGTTCCAGCTGGACTAGCAGGAGCAGAAGCCACTCCTATATGATGCCTTTTTTAAATCTCTAGGCAGCCCTCTAACTCCTTCATATATCTGTGACAACTGGTTTAAGAAGTTTCTGTTTATGAAAAGGATCTGTCCTTCATTCACAGTCCTGCAGGAACTCTGTGCTCTTGCAGGTTTCCTAACCAAAGGCAATAGACTGAGGCAGTCAGCATTCCCCAGATGATGCCCATATGAGCTCCCTGATGCTTTACCATGGCTTTCCACTCCCTATCTCATTATCCATCTCAACTGTACTTGGCTTTAGCATTAGGGTGCCTCAATTTCTGCACTGATAGTGGTAGTTACTTTCCTAGTGAAAGCAAACACTAATGAAACAGGCAGATACAGGAATAGCTGTGCACACCCTGACAGAGCCTCAGTTTGCTGTCATGCCTGATCACACAGAGGTTGGCTAGAGCTTGCAAAAATCAAAAGTACTTCACCTGTGATTAATAAGCACTAGAGGCCATGGTGCTATCAGGGCATCCTTGTCTGGGTTTTCATATGGATCCCTCAGTGGAAGGGCGGATGCCCTGCCCTGAGCCAGCTCTCTATCCTATGGTCAGAAAACTCTGTGCGTCTGTCTCAAGAGAAAAAAGGGTGCAAACAGGAAAATTATTGATCTGCCCTTTAACTTTAGAGCTCATTTTTTGTTGTCTTTTATCTGATCCTGTAGACAGCTGGCCACAGAGCTCAGTTTGCAAGCCAGATACAAAAATTTTATGTAAACTAAGGTTAGTTTTCAGAGCACTTTCTAACTCAGAAGTATGGGGAAGTCAGTCTTGCACAATGCCATGAAGGGAGTCTTACTTTTGTTATGTAGGCTTATAAATCAGTCCAACCATAAACAAATAAATTCAGTGTCAGGAATTATCTCTGCCCTAGAAACCTGATCCCTCACCTTAAATCCCTTGCTTACCCCATGGACCATACCTGTTTCTCTTTGCCTTCCAATAAACACAGGTATAACAAAATATTCACTACAGCTGCACAGCATTTATCACTGCTGATGTTTCCATGATGTTTCCATGGGAGTATATGACTTTTTACTTTACATTTAATTAAGTGATTTTTTATGGTTTTATTATGAGGTAATTAATCCATCAGAAAACAACCTGAAGTTGTATAGGAAATCTTGGTGATATATTAGCTTTTCTCAAGGACTCTTTACATGTTATTTTTAGCCTTAAATTTTATAGGTAATAACTATATTCTTTAACAGTGAATTCATTTGGGACAGAGTTGTGTTATCAGATACACTATTAACTTCACCTACTGTTTACTGTCTTCATTTCTTTCTCACAATGACAATAGGCAGTTTGTCTGTTTAAGCAGCTAGGCTAATTATTTTCTGCTGCACATGTGATTAGTTTCATTCCTCCCAAATGGCCCAAAATTCACCAGAAATACAGTCTGTACTATCTCTCCAGTTTGATTCATTATGCTTCACAAGTACTGCTTTTAAATCCGGAGAGCAAGTCCTTTTCTTCTCACCAGTTGTGTGAAGGCAAGTGCTAGATTTTGTTGTCTAGAACTTTAACTAGTGAGAGATTAAATGAGAGATTTAATCCCCTGGGTTGTGGATCCTTCATCTCTTTCAGACACAGAATTCACTACTATTCTGCTCTCAAGTATTTAAGCAAATCAACAAGTAACAGGAAATTTTGTGTTAAGGTGGGCCAAATTTCGCTTTGAACTAACTACTCCAGCAGAAAACGTTTTATACCTGAGCTGACCTTATTACTCTGTCATCAATCTGCTTTGTTATGCCTGAAGAATCATGGGGGTCTCGGAACTGCTGGTAATCTTCTCTGCCATATGTGTGGTAATATCTGAACACAGCAGGATAAATTAAGAATAGTCCCATCCTTCTTTATTACTTGTAAATCAGCCCATTAATATCTGAATGCAGTTTGTTAGGATTAACACAGATATTTAAATTGCCACTTCTTAAAAACTCTACTAACATGAATTTTGAAACTTAGAAATAAATTAGTACTGAAAGTCAAACACTTAAAATGAAGCAAAAGGAAGACCAAAGTGTTATCATATCAATATGAAGAAACAACTTGAAGCCAAGAAAATGGAAAATATCTTTTGCTATAGTATATTTCAATTCCAAAAGACAGACTGAAGATGAAGTATTGGCTTTGGGGCTAGAGTGCTTCTCAGTGAGGCAGCAGAGCAAATAAATCACTGCTCAATTTGAATTAGTATAGAAAATTAATATTATGAAGCCCCTCTTTTTTAAATTTTTTTTAAGAAACATGTTTTGTCTGATTTACAAAGAAAACATTTTACAGTCCTCGCCACCATGCTCTGATCTGGCTTGTCTTCCATGTCCATTTTCTACTGTAGGGTTTCAGTCAGCTGCTTTTGAATTTGAGAGATTAAATGTTTCTAATTTTTACAGCTTCTTTTTTAGAAAGAAATCCTATGACTAGCACAAAAGACCATGAGCAAAGATGACCCAGGGTGAGCAGTGATTGCCCATGGGAACAGTCATAAAAAGATGCTGACCCAGTGCCAGAGTCCTGGCTAGCTGTATGCCACAGCACCATCCTGGGAGTGAGGAACAGCTCCTGATCTGAATGACAGGAACTGAACCTTAGATATGCTGCTTTACAGCATGGTGTAGCTGTCAGCACACGGAAGAGGAGGAAGCTCTCAGTTTGGGCTTCAGGGAAGGGTTTATTCCATGAAGGGGTCAGGGACCGAACAGCGAAGAAATTGGGGTTGCAGGGACTTATATATAGGGATGGTTCAGGGGAGGTTACAAAACTTCAACCAATCAGGGACAACCAGGGGAGGTACAGAGGGTGGGGTTTACAACACTTCAACAAATGGGGAAACACAGGGAGGGTGCTCAGAGCAACAGGCAGGGGAATAATAATCCACTGGGGCATTGTAGATTAGGGGATTTCCAACGGAGAGCTTCAAACTGGGGGTGGATACCAGGGGGGATTGACAGGGAATTCACTAGAATAAGGGACAGGGATCAGGGTGGATTGGCATTCAAAGGGGAAGGTATAATGCAAGATTGACACCCCAGGGGGAGGGACAGGGAACATTCTGGGGGAAGAGGTGGGGGTTATAACAGGGATTGGCAAGTAATCGAGGAGGTGTAACTTGGGGCAAACTAACTGAACTAAGGGGGTACAATGCAATGATACAACGGGAGTTGAACAAAATATTATGAACAAAACCACACCGCAACAGATGCCTGCCCTGTAAAGGCAGCATCTTTTTTCTCTTGTAAGGATATGCCAGAGAAGCAATATACAAACAATATGTTTGTAATGTGATGAAAACTAAACAGAAAAATCCATCTGTTACATCATTAGAGTGACGGTATAGCATTAACATTTTTATTTGCCAAGGACTTGCCAAAATTTTTGGGTTTATTGAGCATTCCATATAAAAGTTTCTCAAACTGTTTCAGTGTGATTGATTTTGTTACATTGAGAAAAAGCAGCGCTTTGACATTGTACAGGATGACGGCTCTCTTTGCTTTTTTAATTCTGTCCTTGTTCACAGGAAGAGGACAGAGCCTTTGTAATGAGGAGTAGGTTGTGACAGCTCAGTGCTGAGGAGAGTGGAGAGGGGATGAACTGCAGCAAGGAACACCCTGTGACAGCCACCCTACCCTGCAGTAACACCTTGTGCATGAGGGCAGTCAGTCCTTCTGCCCTGCCCAGTCTTGCTGGCCAAGGGTTTCATGTCCTCCTGCCTGCTTTGACCTGAAAGCTTCTCTAAAGCCTGGGCCAAGCATGAGGGGAATCTTAAGGCAGCTGCTGTTATAGAATACTTATAATTACCTGAAGTTACTCAGGCCTGTCTTGAAGCCCTTGCAGAAAAATGGGCACAGTTTGGAAGGTCTCTCTATTAAAATAAGCCTACAATTTAAATGTAGAAGATGTTTTTAAGCAGTTTTCAAATTAACAATCAGTTCATTTCAATATCTATAGCAGTGCCTCAGAGTTTTTTTTTTTATACCTGCAGAGATTTTCTTAGAATTCAGAGGGGATAGAGAAAATGTGAAAGTAAATATGGTACAAAATTGGATGACCCTTTTTGCGAGGAGTCTTGCCTTGTAGAAAAGGCCCTTCCCCTCCATAGCCAGTTCAGTAGGCATCAACAGACAGGAAAGCATCTTGTTAGTAACTCCTGCAGTGCTGCACCCTGAGAACATAAGCTGTGAGAAACTTTGTTTCAGAACAGAGCCATATTATACCTTCACATTTTATTTTGTTTACTTTTTGTCTTAAAAATAGAATTCTTCCGGTTGGAAAGCTACCAGTGTCACGGTATTTGCAATCAGATCTTAGCTGGGCGTTTGTTTTATATTCTCCCCAAAGATGGCAGTTTCTTTTAGAAGCATGTTTTATCACACATTCTCTTGGGATGATTTTGGGATATTCATCTAGGACTAAGTGCTCAAATAGATATTATCATTTGTACTAGTGCCTGAAGAATGTAATTGCTGGTAATCTCTGAAAGTACTGATCCAGCTTGGTCCAGTTTAGTTTGTAATACCAAAAACAATCACAAAATATAGCAAGACACACTAGAAGAGCTTTTTATTCACACTGAGGTAAGGTAAGATTTGTTTTAATGTACTCATGGATTCTTAGAACCATGCATTTGCTATCATGTCATCCTATAATATGTCAGAGAAATAATGCTTCCAAGAGAAAGATGGCAGATTTGTCAACTTATGATGATGATATTTCAGAGATGTAGCATTTTTATGGATAGAATTACAACAGGACACCGTTTATTGCCTATGACAAGGAGCTCTGTTAGGTATTGACAGCATAGTAAGTTAAACTAAAATTCTTGTGCTCTTACTAGTAACAGGAACATTACATTTAAAACCACCCATTAGCAAGACTACTCTTACAAGTAGGCTCTGGGCCAAGGGTTACACTGATTGTTGTTCGGGACAATAAATTAAAAGAACACTAAAAAGGATGATTCAGCTATTAAATATTAAATAGAAAGTGTTACTCTGTTTCGCTTACCCTACAGTGGGACCTGCAGTTTGGTCTGTGGTAGGAAAGGTCAGTGAACTCAGCTGAAGAAAAGGCTCGGGCCAAGCTTAGAGCAGCCAAACTACTTGAAGAGGAGCTACAAAGATAACAGGGTCAGGCTATTTGTTGTGGTGGCAAGTAGTATAACAAGGGGCAGCTTGGGAGATTTTGGTTCTATTTCCTGCCTTTTACATAAGTCTACCAAAAAATAAGAAATATGACTCAGACACAACCTTTTCGTACCAAAAAAAACCAAGAGACAAATTCTTTCAACTGCTGTAAACCAGCACTTTTCAGTGGTGTTATGAAAATATTACAGGCACACATGCTGGGTTTTCAAGTGGGACCAATATTACTGTCAAGATATTGACATAATGTTCTTTGAGATGGACTGTCTCCTGACAGAGGTACAGACATGGCAGCTTGGTGCAATGCAAAGATAATTTTTTTAAAAAACAGACAGGAGGTTGCATAAGAAAGTGTCATTTCTTGCATTGATTTATGCCTTCTATAAACAAAAAATTAAGATTTTTATAGTACTTCCTATAGTAAGAGAAATTGGGAGTCTGTTCCTTTTATCATTTGGTTGATGATTACAAGAGCATCTCATCTGTCATAACAATTTTTGAGACACTCTTTGTGTATTTTCCCCAAAGCAAGTCAAAGTATCTGCAAAACTTAAAATAGATATAGGTATTAATCCGGAAGTGTAGGGTGCCTGCAGCTCTCAGAATTGTCACTTCCTATGACAGTTGCCAGACTTCTGTGTGCAATTTATTACTTTTGCATTGTTGGATGGATCCACAGAGCTTAGACTTAAAACTGGGTTTCGTAGCCCACCATTTTATTCTTCATGTGCTGAATTATATGTTGTGGTGTTCACATTTTATAAGTCCTTGATATGTATAGTACATTTTACTCTACATGCTGCTGTTATGAGCACAAAATGATCTTAAATATTCTCAAATGAATCAGTTAATAAAAGACAGCAAAACACAAGCAAACTTCTAAATAATATGAATTTGAGGGATTCTTAGGATGTTTTTTCCATTCAGCACCTTGTCTTCTTTTTTCACATGGCTTCGCCTCATTGAGACTAATAAGCAGAACCTGTCTTACTGCCCACTTTGGAATATAATTAAATATATTTTTTTGAGTTTATGTTCCAGTCCCCCTAGCTCAGAGCAGACACTTCCCAGGCCAGATTCTCAGTGCTACATGCCTGCCAATTCTTCCTGTTCCCAAGACTGGAGATTCTTCAGACAGTCCCATCCACCATTTGACATATGTCATAGTAAAGACTTTATTTTCCTAGTACCTGATGAGAATTCATCTGCTGTCAGTTTTGTCCATTGCTGGTTGTTCTGTTGTCCAGCACCAGTGAGGGGAGTCTGGTTACATCTTTTCTGCACCCTCCCCTGGAGAGCTGCAGACAATGGTAGGGTCCTCCCAGAGCCTTCTCTTCTTTGAGCTGAACAAGTCCAATTTTTAGCCTCTCCTGCTTCATCACATTTTTCAGCCCTTCACCATCTGTCCACTGCACTCTCACTGGCACGTGAATCTCTCCTTTACTGGGTAAGCCACCTCTGCATGTCATTCATTAAATATTGTTTCTCAAGTGCCAGAGAGAGGGGAATAATCACTTTCCTTCCCCTTCTGACTTTGCTCTTGTTAACACAGGTCCTATGTGGCCGCCCCCCTTCACAGGCAGGGTGCACTGATATGCAGCAGTCAGCTCTTAGTGCAAAATCCTGAGTGTGCCTAACATATGTTCTTTCTGAGCTGAGCACTTGCTGAACAAGGAGGCTTCCATGGAATTTAGAAATAAATACATTTGGAATCCACATGGCAAAATGTTAATTCATTCCCCAAGAAATACAAATTTGCAAAGGTTTTCTGGACAGTGTTTCTGAGAGAAAGGACGCAAAGGTGGTTCAGGAAACAATCAAAGCCTTGCAGTAGGTTGGAGGTAAGATATCTTCACCCCAATCCTCTGCATAAGAAAATGCAGAGCATCAGTGCCAATGTCCTAATTGAAATCCTGTCTGAAGAATGTTGTGCAAAATATTAATATTTGATGAAAAAATAAATAAAAGTCTCAAAATAGTTTTCCTCATCATTGTTTGGTTTAATGAAACAGGCTCATCACTTGCACAATAAATTGTGCTGCATTCATTTCATGACCAAAGGACAAATGTAAGGGTAAAGCATCATATATTTTTTCACTCATTCCACTCTTATCCCAACAGAATTCTGCACTTGGAACTTGGCAGACAAATGTCGATTATTCTGCTTGCCCTCTTATGCCTTCATTTAAATCATGGATGTCTTGGTCCAGAAGCTTTTATGCAAGTTGTTCTTAAGAGCACAAGAATGGCAATTTAGGCAGCTGAGTGTGGGGTGCCCTAGGCTGACCCCAGCTGCCACTGCAGCTGAGCATGCATTGGCTGGGAGTTCTGCTTCTACCTGCCAGTCCTGGGCAGGGCCCTGGTGAGTAACAATCCCAGGCTGAAAGTACATTTGTCTTCAGCTCTCAAAAGGTTAATTTCCTGAAAGGTTGAACTGGAAGCATTTGCTCATGTGTAGCCATTACAGCATGTCCGCTCTGAAATGCAAGGCAAGAAAAAAATAGAGAATTGAAAAGCCACAATTGTGTCAATCACAGTGTAAAAATAAGATCAATAATTTGAGTAACTGAACTGCCTAAACAAAGGACAGTAAAGAAAGAAGAAAGAGGCCAATAAATCTTCTGATATTTGGGTTATTCTGCATAAAAATCCTAATGTAAAAAGGGCATTATCTTCTATATATGATATAACACATATCCACAATTCTATGCCTACTTAAGAAAAATGCTTCTATGATATTTATATATCAATTCATAATATATTATGTATTTTATGTGTTTCCATTAGAAGAGACGCAAAGTCATTAAAAGAAATTTGCATCTCTGTCTCATAAGTTCCTCCTAATTCTAGGAGGAATTTTTTTAGGGTTATACACCAAAGTTTTGGTCTCAAGTCCCACCAGCCTCCTACTGAAACAACTACTGAAAATGCCAGAAACAAACCAAACAAGATAATGATGCACAATTTTCTATTTAGCCTGAATACCTCCCGATGAGGTGAATATAAATATGTTCCTCCTGCCTCTTCTGTCTGTACCCTGAAATTCTTTTAGAAAGCAATTTTCTCTCCACAGTAAAATAGTGAGAATGAAAATTTGTGTCCAAGAGGTGTCTATAGCTCTCAAGCAACAAGATTGAAGTACTGATGGCTCAAAAGCCTCTTCTCAATATATATAATTTTTAAATTTAGATTTTTTTTTCTTTTAATTGGACATCTATTTTGTGTGCTGGGTATTTCAATTGGATTTATTGTTGGTTTCAGTTAGAAGAAAGAGATTATACAATGTTCCAGCATTAGTAAAAAGAAGGGAATCTGTATTCTCTGTTGCGCACTCATTGTTTTTACAAAGATAGTCTAATGGCTCTAAAAATGGACACTGTGACAGGCAACAGCTGGCCTGAAGGCCTCACAGACACAAGTGACTTTGGCTTGATCAGCCTGTACCTGTGAGAACCAGCTTGCACCCACGAAAAAAGAAACCTGTACCTGTGAGAATCAGCTTGTACCCATGAGAAATGAACGTAAACATCTTTAAGGAAGAAAGCCTTTAGCAAGCACATACACAAGCA
This sequence comes from Anthoscopus minutus, assembly GCA_013399455.1. Classification (NCBI taxonomy): domain Eukaryota; kingdom Metazoa; phylum Chordata; class Aves; order Passeriformes; family Paridae; genus Anthoscopus; species Anthoscopus minutus. The sequence continues at coordinate 46,790 of VWYI01011150.1, read as the reverse complement.
ACTACTACCAATGAACACCATAGCAAAAAGTTACCAACCAATTAGAATTATGCACAGTGGTTTTAGAAACCATATATGAGCAGTGAAAAATAAACATCACTGTTCGTTGCATGAAGAAAAGATGTCAGATACATCTCATAAAGTTCTTTTTATTTCCAAAAATAGTAAGCAAATAAAGGGTTAAATGAGAGTGCTGTTATTTGACACGCAGATACTGCAGTTTTGGAGTCTGACAAGGTTGGTAACATCATTTGCTCTGCATTGGCATGTGCTTTCTAGTTCATTGGAACCATTTTAGCAATTAGAGCATGATTTATTCTCCAACAAATGCCTGAAATCCATTGTTAATATCCCTTAGAGAAATTATTTCTAAATTATCAAAACTGCAAAATTATTTTAGCTACTGGCTGATTTATTACATTGCAAATTTTCACATTACTCCATCATGCCTTTATAAAGATTATTCTACCTATAATTTTTGGTTAAATTTGTTTATACATATTCTTGGATCTCACCAAAACTTATCTTTGTCAATATTCATTCACTGTTCAGCTGAGAAACCTACTGTTCTGGCATCTTCCTTCAGAGGAATTTTTTTTTTTAAGGTATGGTTAAGATTTCCAGAAAGAAAAGCCTTCCATACAGAAGACAGAACTCTTGAAAAGTTTGGAAAATGCTGTAAGTGCCAGTATATATTTGTATATGTTTATATAAATATTATAATGATGGCAGTCCATCTGTGCAATGAGCTTTCACTGGGGATAATCAGAAGGATAATAGATATTTCTTATATAGTTTATAAGACTTTTTATGTTGTTCAGTTAAGTTGATATATGGCATTTCTTTCATTTATAGACTTGTTGATAATTGGTTTATAAAAGTCGTATTAATCTCTTGTGTGTATGAAAAAATAAGTATTGGCAGTTAAGTGCAAAGGAAGTAAAATAGGGCTCGTGGATGGTGATTTGGGCTAGGTAGAAGCTGTGCTTTCTTATTTTCACTTTCTATGAGAAAGCTTCATTTGTTAAATTAGGTGGCTAAAGGAGAATGAATGAAGCAATTTTGTGTTGAGTTTTACAGTCAATCTGTATTATCTTTACAGATAATCTTCACAGAGAGAAGTCATTCAGTTAAATATTAATTAAAATATAGAGGTTGCATTTCATAGCACGAATCTAAAAATAACTGTAAGAACTTGAATTATGTGATTGTTTCTTTGTAAATTATAATTAATACGTAATAGATTCCAGTTAAAATATGCATACAGTTCAGGCAAAGATTTTCAAATTGCTTTACATAGGCATATAAATACTGCTACAGTAGAGAAATTCAAAGAAAGGTGACTGAAGCATAGCTCTAAAGATACAGGTTGGTTCCTACTCTTTCAACTTCTCAGTTCTTAAACTAGAATTTAAACACAGGTCTCCCTAAAGCTCTTATCTTCTACCATAAGAATATACTGTCTTCCTTGAGATATAAAGCCACAGAGGACATGAATTATTACACTGAAGGGTTTTTGAGTTGATATTTATTAATCTTTCAAAGTCACATAATTCAGGAGAGATATATAAAAATAAATTCATTTTATGGCCACAGACCTGACCTAATTTTGAATATTTAATTTAGGCTAAAAAGACTTCCCATTTGTCCTAGGGTGACTTTATGATGCTTGTATCCCCAGTCATCTGTTCTGTGTATGCTGGATGTTAAGTTCTGCAGCTTTGAGACTGGTTCTGAGAGTGAAGAGGGAAAAAGAAGCCGCAGTTTGTTTTCAGGAACTGCACTTGCTCCCNGGGCCTGGGCCTCGGCACTCTCCGGCACCAGAGAGACTGGTAAGAAACTGTGCGAGCCAAGCTACACTCCGTAAAAAAGACTCTCTGATCTGCCATCTCTTCAGAACAGCAAGATCTTCCATTGTTTAATATTATTCATTTTTCCATGTTTGTGAGTACTTGTTAAATAAACAGCTTTTTCCACATCTCTTGAAGGAGATTTATGTCTTCTGAACCGGTGGGGAGTGGAGCCGCTTGAATTTGCTTTCTAGAGGGTTGCCATTTAGAAGATTCCCCCCAAATTTGCCCTAAATTAGAATGCCATTACATACTGAGTTTTTTAATTTTAGAAAGTAAATGTAATATATGCCCAAAACCCTTAAGAACTTGTGAGCTCTTTTCCTGCAAGACACATCTCTCCTGTAAAAAGATGGAGTAGTAGTTAGTTTTAACCCAGTCCATATCCTTTGCAAAGCTGAATGAAAACATGGTTTGCAGTAGGTTTTAAAGGTATATAAACTGAATGGACTGGTTTTTCTATGTTTTGTGTTGTTATTTACAACATATAATGCTAATATAACATTTTTATTTTTAGTGGATAGATTATCTGTTTAAAAGAAAAATAAAACTCAGGCATATTCACCCAACTAACAGTAAAATTTACCAAGTTTGCTAAATGTGTGTGCATTTTAGAGCTCAGACCTTGAAAATTTCGAGTGCCCTACATTCCCTTAGCACATTAGGAGGCTGGGGAACCCATCATTTTGTGAGATGCTAGTTTAGATACTGGAATAATCTCCCGCCCCCTCAATATTCACATCCCAATATTTCATCATCCTCCCAAGTCCATAGCCTTCTCCAGTATACATGGAGACAGATGGCTCATAAGATTACAAGCTATGGAGATTTGGGGCTACAGACAGGTCCCCTGGTATTCTAAGAAAATTAACAATTTATTTAAACAGCTCTGTCAGATGCAATCCTCTTTGCCTCATTTTGTCTCCTGCTGGCTCTGTCTCACGTAGGATTACCCGCATGTAAATTCACTGGTTACAGATTCATCATGTAGGAAAGAAAAGGAACTTGGTCATGAGCTATATAACCCGTGGGCATGCTGGACAAGCATGTGAGCATAACTGGAATAGCAGTCAAAAAATATCACACTTCTTATTGTTGTACTATCTTTATGAAAGAACTCTCTCTTTCACAGAGCTGAAACAGATTCTTGCCTGTTGAGCAGCTCTAAATTAAGTCAGAGGATTATCTGTGTCCCAGTAGTCCCAAGCAACACCAGATTTCAGATAAGGAGGTCACCAGCCTGACTCTGCACCCTGTGAAACCACTGCTGCTGCTGCCCCCACATCTTTCTTTGTGGCCAAGAGAGCTGCTCACTGATGGGTGAGCAGTGGGTACCTAGGAGCAGGCACACAGTCAGCAGGTGATGGGTTTGCACAGCAAATCTCACACTTCACTAATTATTGCTGCACTGAGCAGTTTGTTGAGCTGACCAGTGGAAACAGGTAGCCAGGTGAGGGATCTGGCTGTTGTGGGAACTGTAGCTCTGAACTGATGAGGAACCACTTACAGGATGGAGTGATTAACACATGTCTTGGTGTTACAGAAGGGGAATGAGTTCTCCCTTTTAACTTCCTTGTCACAGTCAGGACATGCAGGTCCATCCAGCCACAAGGCAGTCCCTGAACTACCGAGCCTGATTCCCCAGGCAAGGTGAGCTGTGAGAGCTGAGTCTACCCAAGGGCCTCACTTGAGGAAGAGCAGTGAAGTCACCAGGTAGAGATGTGCTGGACTCTCCTGCTGCTCTGCATCTCTGAGGAATGCATGCTGGGGCTTCTGCAACAAGGATGCAACAATACCCAAAGTGGGAGGCTGCAGCCAGTCACCATCCAAGACCAGAGCAAAGGGCAGCAGGTGTCTTAGATTATGCAGTAAGGTCAGCTCTGTAGAACAAAGAAATTAGAATGTATGCTTTTCCAGATTTGCTTGTTATTAAAGTTCTGTTTTGAAAAAAGTGCATTTTCTCTTTTCCTTGGCAAAATAACCATTGTGTCAGTAATTCTCATCTATCACATATTTTAACATAGCTTTTCTCAGTGAGCTACCATTGTACATGCTACACAGTTTGTCAACAGTGTATTTACTCATCACTGGAAATACTGCACCTAGGACATTAGAACTGTATTTGCCTTGTTCACAAATTAATTACAAGGGACATATAACTATCCTGTTCCATACCCTGTCCTTTTCCACTCCAACACTCTTGGCTGAAATGTTCTTTGTTAAAATTATCATTCCCTTTGAATTTTCTACTACTGAATTTCTTGGTGTTACATTTTTCCATTATCAACTAGAACTTCCTCCATGATACTTGGAATATGTCCTATACATACAATTCCTCCCTCTTCAGTGCCATCACTAAATTTCATTAACATACTTCTCTCTTTTCTATTGCGATCATTACTGAAAATATGAAACAGTATCTGTTCCTACACTGGTCCTTGGAGAAAAGCAGCTTCTAGAGAGTGTCCAGTCCAGAAGTTCTGTTTTCTGCATAACACAGTAGGTGTATGGGTCCCTCCCAACCAGTCCCATCCCCATTTGCACTCTCCTCCTCAGATGTACTAATTTCTTATGTGGCACCACCCTCAAATGCCTTAATCATAAGCATCTAATCTTTTATAATTCCTTTGTCAGGCAGCTTGATGGCCTGATCTACCATGATAGTTCGGTACAAAACCAATACAGCTTTTGATCCCATTTCCTACTTTTGTCTGTTTTCATACTTCTGTGTATTTACATGAGTCTAGTTCATGCTTCTTGCTTTTTCTCAAATGCTAGCGATACCACCTTTATTTTCCTCATTCTATTTGTGTGTACAGTTGAAAATCCTTTGGCAATCTCCCCAACTTGTTTAGCAATATGAGTTAGATCTCACTTTTGTCAATTCTCTGTTTACTCCTATATTTTCCAGCCTTGAAGAAGTATCTTCCTTTTGATTAATGTTGGCAGAGGGTTGTTTGTTCTTTTAATTCTTGCAGTTCTTGTTATTTCTGTTATTAATTCTTCTCCCTTCTGAGGTCTTCTCAGTAACTTCTTTTCATCCTAGGAGGTCTGGAGCCATTTCTTATCAGGTTTTTTTTTTCTTCACTGGGGAAACAGGGTTCAAATCAATTTCTCAACATTGGCAGGAGTAAATTTAGGTTTCTGCTCAGGGCCATCTCCAGAATCCATCTTCCTTCCTACTCTAGCTGTGAAGATACACACTGTCTTAGAAAAATAAGTAAGTCTTTGCTCTCCAAATGGCATTATAGAAGGCTGAAGTGGTTTTTCTGCAATTGCATACTTACATATTTTCTCATGTGGTTTTCCACACACAGTTTGAAAAAACTCATTTAAAGGAAACTTAACTTCTCTCAACTCGCCTTTATTTCAATCCATAATATACGGAGAGCTTTTCTTTTTCCTTTGCCTGCAGCAGAAAAGTGCCATAATAAGTGTTTTTAGGATGAAGTAAAAGAAAATTGTTAGCAATTCTATTAATCTAAGATCCACAGGCATAAATTATTTTATATTATTGCTATTTTGGTAGTTGCTCCAGTATACAGCTATAATAAAGCAAGCAATTTATCTTGGTAAATATTTCAGTTCTTGGCTGTCTTACACCATGTGCAGTCCTTTGTACTTTGACAAAGGAACTTTACTGGAGATGTCTACAAACTCACAGTGCCAAACTCACTTTTCTTACCAGGCTTTATGACAGCTCCAAGGCTACAGAGAGTAAGATACAGAGTCTCATTTTAGGCTCACACAAAGTAGAATCCAAACGGTATGACTCAATGCATTATCTCAATTAAGTAAATAAAATCATATTTAAAAAAAAAAAAAGAAAAGAAAGGGGAAAAAATTAGATGTCATTCCAGTGCATTAACATCCTAAACTGAACAATATAAAAGCAACTCAGCCCCAGAAGACAGGTGTGGAGGAAGAGAGACCGTGTCAAGCTATTTCTTGAACTTTTTCTGACAAAGACAAGAGGTTATGGGAAATCTTTGGCTACATTACCAATAAATCTTGTAACAAACATAAACTTTCTGACTTAATTTTCACTTAACAGAGATGTCTCCTTTCCATGGGAGAACACTAATGCATAAGAATTACATTCTTCTAAATATCTCTTTGAAATAAACAGCAGTGAAAAGTCTTCATGAAATCAAGGAATTTTTCAATTCTCTTTTCTCTAAAGCTTAGAAAAAAATCAACCTTTTCATTTCAGCTCTCTACTGACTATATAAAGATATTCTCAGTCTGGCATATAAGATATCCTGATTTCCCTTAGTCTCTCAGTTATCCCTGGTTGTAATTTGGCAGGTCTCAGTGGTCTCTGCAATATAAATTGGCTGTTCACTGCAACAGCCACCATCCCATGTGAAAATATTTCCAAACACAAAAGGATTTGGATATAATTGCTTAAAGAAAAACACTGAAAAATCCATAAACGGAGACCAAAAAAAGTGAAAATACAGTTATGATATTCCCTCATTTCTCTTTACCATTTATGCCTAAGGAGGAGAATACAGGTTAACTGGGCACAAAAGCTGATCTCTGTGGAGTAAAATCTGTTGAAAATACGAGTGCTTATTTATCATTTTTCTAAAAGCCATTGCATTGTAAGTGAGGAGAGTTCAACAGCTATCAGTGTTCAGGTGAACATTTATCTAGTGGAAGATCACTAGAATCACATCCAGAGATGATGTGACATGAGTAGATCTCACATGTTTCTTCCAGAAATACATTCTGGTCATAGAAAAGTCTCCAGAATAAAACTGGGGATTTTTTAAATATTATAATAAGAGAATGTCCCACTGAAGGGAACAAAAGAACCCACTTCCCCAAAAATGTTTTTTGTTCTTGAGACTACCCTTTGCTCAAAGCTATGTGGTGCTTTGGGCTCTAATACTTTAGGATAAGAATGACAGAAGACTTGAGTTATTCTTGCTCAGAAAAAGGCAAAATGCATATGGGATAGATATGTCTGTTAATTCTACCTTCTGTCTCTTCTGCTTTGTTTTCCTTCTCATGCTGATAGTAGCAGTTAAATGTGAGTGATTAGCATTATAATCTCTGAAGCACCCGCATACAGCTAAAGACTTTCTAGCCTACCTACAGGATTAGCAGGCCCAGTGGTGAAGTTAATGGAATTGGGTATTAAAATCACAGAGGGAGTTTTGAAAATCACAGGAAGGGTGATCAGCACTTACCCAAGGCTGCTTTTAACTTAGGCAAGAGCTTCTTAGAGGATAGTCAGCAAACTGCTCTCCTGAAAATCCTGCAGACCAGTCATATATTGGATACTGTTCAGTAGTGGCTTGCTTGGGACAGTTTATTTTTAACTCTCAGTACAACTGTCACTAATAAACTTTAATTTCTAATGCTCAGTACATTTTTCTGAGGGGAAGAACCAAAGCACATCTTCTTTTATACACAGCCAGAGTGTACAGATTTAAGTTGCTCATTTGCACTAACGTTTTTTCATGAACGTATAACAAGTGGTTGGATAAGAATGAAATAGAAGAGGTGTGGACATTTTGATTCAAGCTTGTAGGTAGTGAGGAGAATAAGTAAAGTGGGGAGCTTAATTCCAACATGGAGAGGTGCAATCCATTGAGATTGTTAATGACTGCAAAGCTCAGAGAAATCTAATTAGTGTCCTGGAATAGAAGGTTAGATAAGGTCAAATATAAATAATATGTAAAAAAAAAGATATCATGCAGACTTGGAACTCAATGTGTCTGAAACCAATCACTTGGGATGCTCAGAATCTGTTCACAGATATTTTGACTTTCCTGAAGTCTAAAATTTGTGGACTTTAATTTAAAATTATAAGTGTTCCAGAATGCAAATCTAAAGCAGGCCTGTTTCCAGCAAGCCTGGGCCCCCTTACACTATTCCTTAGGTAGATCTTCCACTTCAAAATGAATATCAACTTCCCCACCAACTTTTGATCAAAGAATTTTGACATCCTCCCTGAGTGATAAATGAGGAGGCAAACATGCATCAGTCTGGAATTTAGCTTTTTATGGAGAGGTTTAGGGGGATATTGGGCAGAGGTGTCACATTAAAACCTCTGTAAGCCAAAGGTAAGGTTGAAGGAAAGACAAGTGCAGTTTCCCCCCCCAAGTCTCAGACTGTCACTAACAGTGTCTTGGTTTGGAACACAGGTGTCTGCTCAGGAAAGCTGAAGCCTCCCTTGAAATGAAAAATGTAAACCCCCTCTTGCTGAATTATTGTGATTTTGAAAACAAGGAGCTCTCAGGCAGAGATATGAGGATAGGAATAACAGTTCTTTACTAGTATGTAGAACAAGGCAAACAAACAACAATAACCACAGCATTAACTACAGAACAGAGCCAGGGACCCCGTGGCAGCTTTCTCGGCCGAGACAGGAAAGGTGGAGGAGAGGCCGTGCCTCACAAACCCCTGCGGGCACTCAGTCCCGGAGCTCCTGCAGGGCTCTGAGGAACGCCCCGCTGGGACGGCAGCGATGGGCAGAGATCCCGGGCCGGAGGATGGGATGGAGCAGCAGCTCCAAGGAGAAATCCCGGGCTGGTGGATGGGATGGAGCAGCAGCTCTGCAGAGAAATCCCGGGCCGGAGGATGGGATGGAGCAGCAGCTCCAAGGAGAAATCCCGGGCTGGTGGATGGGATGGAGCAGCAGCTCCAAGGAGAAATCCCGGGCTGGTGGATGGGACGGAGCAGCAGCTCCAAGGAGAAAGTCCCAGGTCAGTGGACGAGGTGTATTCAACAGCTCCATGGGCAGCTGGCACTGCAGCATGTCCTGGCAGGACAGGGGGTGCGAGGCCCCCAAACAAAGAAGAAGAAAAGCAGCAGCTCTATCTGGGTGATGGCAAAATCCTCTCCCCAAGAGAAACAGCTCCCAGAGTGTGTCCTGCTCACAAGCTAAAGAAAACCCAGATAGCTTCCAACTGCCCCCACCCTCCTTTTTACCTGCCTCCCTCTTCCCCATTGGGCCCAGACAAATTCTTTGTCTTTCTCAAGTATCCAATAAATACTAGCCATCAGGTTTCTCCTTAGCTAATGGGGAAAAGTTCCAGTAGGTGAGAAGGAATAAAAGGAAGGACACCTAACCAACACCCTGGCTGACCCACCACAAGGCAAGCAATATGAGCTATGGGAATTAGACACTTTGAACTCCTCCTGCAGGACTTGATAACCAAGTCTCTCCTGTGGGAACACATTGCTAGCAACAGTCTTTCTGTATGTGATCATGCCTTAAGTGAAATTATGGAATGCATGGCTGAAATCTTGCACGTGTAAGAACCAGTGGGCTGGCTGTCCTTTACCTCTCCTGCTAGTCTGGTCTCTGCACAAGAAGTGGGTGAGGATTGCTAAAGATTGCTTGGCACAATAGGGCATGGGAACTTACTGAGTTCAGTGGCAAATGAAGTCAGTTACATGAACTTCTTTATGGAAGCTGTTATGTACATATTCATTGCTACGTTTCAGTTCTTCCACTTTTGCTTCTAAACATCAGTCTTAAAAATAAGAAGTATGGAGAACATAGTAGTTTATGCCAGTATTAGTACACTAAAGATGTTGTATTGCAGAAAGTGTATAAAAACATTTAAAGAAGTGACAGACTTTGATATTAAGTAATTCATCTTCTCTTGGATCCACAGAGAATTGACACGTTCATTTCAGACATTTTAATAAAAGCATTGGTGAAACTGATTTCTCGGCAAACCGAGTTGCTGTAATCTCTACTTTTCCATTAAACACACTGTATTTCTTCACTTTACCATCTTTATACAGATAAATACATTGTCATAACAATTACGACAACAAATACCTTTCAACAATCTTTAGCGATCCTCACTCACTTCTTACACAGAGACCAGACTAGCAGGAGAGGGAAAGGACAGCCTTTAGGAGCAAGAACTAAACAAACCCCAAGAATTTAACTATCTCTCAGTATTGCTTTGCACCTGAGCAGTGGGGTGCGGATCTGTGATGTGGCTTCATAACGCTCCTACGATCTCCTGTGAGCACTAGTTATGCTTCTGAAGTCCCCAGCTACGTGACAGTCCTCATCTCACATCCCACTGGAATTTGATATATATTTGCATTTTATCTTCTATAAAGAGGGAAACCTGCAGGAGTTCTAATAAATATCTTGATAAGTGTGGAGCAGGTTTGTGAGCACTGATAAATTCATGGTCTGAAGGGCACTGTCCCCAAACGTGGGGGGACCCATGACTGTGCTGCTCAAAACACTGTTATCCATTCAAGCAAGAAGTATTATGGCAGGGAGCAGAGCAAATGAATAAGAGGATGGCAAGCATATTCCAGTGTAATTACAATAATTTATAACTCAGGGTTGTTCTCCTGTTAAAATCTCAAAAGCAGAATATTTTTACTTTCTTATAAATTATTCACAGTCATTTGCTTTGCTTTGTGACAACTTCTTTTCTTCAGACAGGATTTGCAACCTGAAAGAATGAAAGTGTTGACCCAGTTATGCCAAACAAACAAAACGTGAAAAGAACTAAGATTAGAAATGGATAAAATAATCTTAGCAGGAGCAAGAAATAAAGTTTTTTTTTGCATTCCTGTTCCATCTGAACTTAAAATTGGAAAAGTTATTTCACTAAAAAAAAATAGCCTTCAAAATTAAACTCCTCAGAGAAGGATGAGGTAACATTTATGGAAATTCTGTACATTATTTAAATAAAAAAGTTTCAAAAATGGCCTAAACCTGAATCTAGTCCCTTTCCAGCTCTGCAAAATGTTTCTGATGCCTTTCCAGATTCTCATGCCCCATCTGCAGCCTCTCTCCTGCAGATTGACACCCATGTAATACATGGTATGACTTTCTGATATGGGATTGAGGGAAATGTACAGGAATTAAAAAAGTATATACCATGTGATATCTAAGGGCTTACAAATGCTTTCGTGGTATCATTCTCCAGACCGGAGTAGTAGATCTAGGACTGGAGATACCCACTTCCAGATTCAGGAAAATCCTAAAAGGGAAAAATTAAAAAGGCTTAATGGAAAACAAACCTGTGTCCTTTTTAACCTTCTGGTATATTCAGTGCTAATGCATGGGATGTTATTAATGTATTGATTGGTATTCCATTAAAAGAGTCTAAAACAGTTAATGTAGGTCAAAAAATTACTTACCTTTTAAGACATACAGATCAAGACAATAAAAATTATGAGACTTTCTTAAAATTCCTAAAGCAATAGTTAAAATGTTTAATGGGTAACAGTATTTTCTTAAAAAACTTACACTTAAAATTCTCACTAGGATCAAGGATTTAGGCTTTATTATCCAAAGTGCTTCAGAAACTGGTAGTAAATAACATTTAATTAAACAGATTAAATAAGAAAATGTTTGTTTACATTATTCTATAAAGGAAAGAATCCCACAAGTTTTTTAATGCGAACTATGTTTGCTCTTTGAAGGAATTAACAGAAACAGAGTGCTAGGCAGTTTCTTTTTTACTCACTGGCGACACTTATGATCACATTCAAGATAAGAGAGGGGCTGTATATATTTAAGTGACTCGCAGTCCTAGGTTGTACTTTTTAAATTGGCCAAATGCATCTATGTTTCATTCTTCTTCAACCACTCTTCATGGTCTTTGAAATCTGTATTAGTTCATAACTCGGCTCCCAACATGTTTGGACTGCTATGGAAAGATAACATAAGATGGGAGTTTATTTTCCTCTCAGTGAGATATAAAAATGGAGCATATCTCCTTATGTATATGCATTTCCATCTTGGCTAACTATTTTGCCGATTTTGTCCTATTTATAGTAGTTTTCAGGGTTTCAGTAACGTCCAGTTAAAATATCCAGACAAATCTTTTCTAAATTGGGAGCTGTGGAATATTAGAGGTCTTCCTGCTTGCAATTTAAAACAATACATTGGAAAACTATGAAGTCACCAGTACTTTGTGTGTTCCTTATTTACTTTGGATATCAGACCTAAACTTGACTATATTTATAAATACTTCCTTAGGTGTTTAGAAAAGTAGTTGTTGGACAGCAGGGAACCATTTCACTTGCAGCTGGTTATTTAGTATTTATCATTTTAGCAGTTTAGGGAAAACAACATTTTCCAGCCTCATTTTTTACAAGAATTTTCAAGCTGTCAACACCTTCACCAAGTCAGAAATATTAAGTTGACCTCATTCTCCCTACCTTATGTCTTGGGTTGCAATGCAAGGTGTAACCAAAAGTATATATTCTATTACCAGCTGTTAAAACTAGGTGTGGCAGTGTCTTTACCTCTTCCATGACCCATCCTCCTTCCAGGGGGATGTCTTCTGTTAATGGGCCATTGAGTCTCACTGCATGAGGGATAATATTACATCATCCCATTGTGAGTTGCTCCACCCAGAGGGAGGAGCCAAGTATTCCTACCTGGATATAATCCGAGACTTTTAAGACTACAAGCAGCCTTTCTCCACTGGATTCCCAGAGGATGACCAGACCCATCTACACCACCACTGGACCTGCAGAGGAAAACTACAGCCTTCTACAGGATCACTGCTTCAACAAAACCACATCTGTCACTCCAGGACTGCAGCCACCATTAATCAGGCTGCTACCAGCACCCTGACCAACAGGGTATCAGGCTGTATTCTGACACTGTCAGTGGGTTGCTTTTTTGTTTGTTTGTTTGTACTATTGCATTTTCATTTTAATTTCCTTAGGAAAGAACTGTTATTCCTATTCCCATATCTTTGACTGTGAGCACATTGATTTCAAAATTACAATAATTTGGAGGGGGGGGTGGTTTATTCTTTTGGGTTTTTTCCATTTCAAGGGAGGTTTCTGCTTTCCTTAGCAGACACCTGTCTTTTCAAACCAAGACACCTTATAATGTTTTGGTAGCTGGTAGTCTTATCACGTGCAGTGGAGTCAGTCAAGGGACTCGTGTACACAGTTAGTAATGTACATAGTGGTTCTGGAAACAATTATAACATCAGGATTCTCAACTGTATTTTGAAAACATAATTTCTGTGTAAAGATCTCAAACTTTCCAAGAAAGAAAGCAAGCCAGCTTGCATGGCAGGCAGTGATAAGCACAACTGAAAATCAGGCTGTGCTAATATAGAATTGTAAGCCTTTTTATCTGCATTTTAAACCTTAGGAAATTTCCTCCAAAAGAGGAAGGCATAAATATTTTCTTCATTTAAATGGCTGCTACTTGATGTCCTGATGAAGAAGAAATTAAAAGGTTTGAGTTTGGAGTTTTGTTTAGCTTGAGTTTTAACTTCTTTTATTTCTTCAACTCGATTGCTGTATTCACACTGGCTAAGTTGTGCTTTTCCTGTGAGAAATCTGTATAAGTTTCTTGAATGTAGGAGATTACTACTGCTTAGGGAACAACATCACAGATGAAATGAAGATAAGTGGATTTATGACTGAATGATCCCCCTTCTTCCATATTCTTCTCCTTTCAGCAAATGAAAAAGAAGCTTTCTGGATAAAATTAGAGTGGCGTGAGAAGAGCTGATATAATTTTTTAAAAATTGATCCAAGCTAGGGTAAAACATCTCATCAATGTCACCAAATAATATGTAAATTCCAGAATTATTACATCCTTGCTAAAGAATGTAGTTTTTCACCTTCTTCAGCTGCCTTACTAAGATTTAAAGTGAATATTTGTATAATTCATGCCCTGTTGATGAGGGAAATGGTTGTCATTGATTGCAGTCATAGGAGATTGGAACTTTTGATCCCTTTTAAAGAAAAACTAATTACTACTGTGCCATAATGCAGTATCTTAACAGATTAGATGGGTGAAAAAGGCACTTGCCATGATAGGCAGTACTCAATCAGAGGTGACTATCAGGATGTCAGAATCTGGTCAGCAGAGTAGCCACCAAAGCTTTGGAAACTTGGCACCAGTACATCTTTGGAAGACTTTCTGATTTACTCCTGCATTTTAGTTGTTAGGGCCACAAGTGTCCTTTCAGGGGTCTGTGACTTCAGCATATCAAAGACTGTTCACAGACATAACACCAGGCATGGACTTAAACAATTTGCTGATTCAAGGTTATGATCAAAGTTTTCCTACTGAGAAAAAAATATTGCTTCTTCTGTAGCATGTAGTCAGAGATGCATTTAATCTCACCTTGACTGATGTGCGCCATCCTTAGCACATAAAGGAAATGCTTATGTACTTATAGCTACCTATATTTCAGAGACATGAATGTGGCACTTGCTGCACTAATTCCCCAGGGTATTTATTTATAAAAAAAATTACTTCCCGAGCCTTTTAGTGCATTGACCTTGTTTCAGGGTTTAGCTGGGAGGAGGGAGAGCTGAGTTTTTTTCTTAAGCACTGCAGGGGATTTCTGTCAGGTTGCTTTAACACTTCCCTTCTGAATCTTGCCAGGCTTTCAGGCTAAAGAATTTTAAGATGTAGCTGGCTATCATCACATAGATCTTTGCATAGTCTCTATTATTCTATGAATCTAAAATTCAATTGTTTTTCAAGCAAAGACAAAACAACAGTGTGCAAATACAAAGCTATCAGATCAGAATCAAAAATGCATGGAAAAAAAAGATAGCTTGCAATATATCAGCTCTGTATGATACAGAGACCACTGCATGGACTGGCTTCATGTATTATATCAGTTATCTGTCCAAAGATTTTGAAAGGAGTTGTACCTCTATAAAATAGGAGAAGGAAGAAAGTGAGACGTTACACTGCTGAATTTTATTTCAAAAATTAGAGTTTTCTTAAGTGACGAAACACCAGTTTTAGAAATTATGAAAATATTTTTATGCTCTACAGCTGTGATAACCAACTTTACCTTACCCAACCATGACCCAAGTGGGTTAGCACTGCAACTGCTATTAGTCCCATCTTTTGCTGTTCCTTCCTGAGTGTTGCCATGTACAAACTCACAGATATATGGGAAACGCATACAGGTAACCTCATTCTCTGACTGTACAGAATGTATCTCCCATACATTAGCATAATATGCATAGGGAGTTTTTTAGTGGGGATTACCAAATTTCAGCCTCTTTAATTCCCCCAAAATAACTGGGTACATCCAGGCCATGAGTAAGTCTCTCACATATTCCCCAGATAACCATGCTACAGCAGTGATTTGGGATTAATGTTAAAGAAAGCTTACTGATACGGCAACATCCTCTCTCATCTTATGGTGTAACAGGTATAACTGTGTCATAATGTGCTGTTACTGCCTGATCCTTGAACTCCATCTCTCACCTCTCTGTCACCACTCCTCAATTTCACACAGGGCTGCCACATCCAGAGAGTGGATATACAGCCCTGGTCACAGATGGGGCTTAGGCAAAGTGTTCAGCTTCATGGCATTTCTGTGCTAATCCCTGAAGGCCTTTGGATATACCGTTGCAGCAATGCACTTACACAGACTAGTGCCACTGCTAACCCTGCTTAGAGAGACAGAAGCTTAGATGTCCAGGGTTAAATACCAAGAAGATTTCAGTGGTAGCTAACTAGGTGCAGGCAGGTGAAAATGTATAGCACTGCAAAATCTAATGCCATTGCCTCTTGCTTTTATTAGTGCCTCAAAGAAGGCCTGGGTTATTCTAACTGCAGAGTAAGGTCTAACTAAAAACTCCATTACTTATATTTTTCAGGGAAAAGAAAAGCAACTACATCATTCTTAGCAGAGAATGGAACGAAAGCAATAAATAACACTGCTGTTCAGTGGTAACTAGAAAAGAGCAGTCAGACTCAAAGCTTGCTATCTCAATTCACAGTGAAGAACTTGGGAGAGAAAAGATTATCGTGACCCTGCTATGTGCATATTCTGAGGACAATATTGCTGGTAAAGTTCTAGGGTTGTCTCTTAAAATGAATGATTGCTAACTGTGTTAACTAGACTTAATTTATCACACTATGTCTATATGCAATGTGGTTCTATGTGCACTTTCAGACACTCATTTCATCTCAAAGGGGACTTTATCTGGTTTGCTGTCATACCCCAAACTGTCTGCACTTTCATTAAAAGAATTACTGTTCCTGTCATCAGCTTGGTAAGAACAGCACCAGGAAAAAAGCTACCTCTAAATGAAGAGATGAATTCTATTGGCGACAAAGCTGATGAAACATTAGTCAAACATATAGCAGCTAAGCTGTTTGGAAATGGGAATTTGTGCCCTTGCTGAAGTTCCAAAATGCTGCCTGGTATT
This sequence comes from Anthoscopus minutus, assembly GCA_013399455.1. Classification (NCBI taxonomy): domain Eukaryota; kingdom Metazoa; phylum Chordata; class Aves; order Passeriformes; family Paridae; genus Anthoscopus; species Anthoscopus minutus. Next base: position 30,774 of record VWYI01011150.1, on the reverse strand, counting down.
CCTGATGATGCACTGGCATCCTGTTTGCTGTGGGATCTTATGAAGGTCATTCAGCCTCTCTATACCTCAGTTTCTTAATCAGTAAAATTATGACAGTTGTTTTATACTGAAGTTTCCAAGTGATAGATTTAATTTTCACACTACAAAACACTTAGAGATCTCAAATTGAAATATAGTTCAGAAGTGCAAGGTATTATTGCTATTAGAAGTCCACTACAGCTCTGGGTTTTTTTGTCCAAACTGGTACTTTGGTACGTGCAGCTAGACAGCTTCTAATGTTATCTAGATTCACAAAGCACTTTTTTAGTGAGGTTTGACTCACAGTAAAATGCCAGTTAGAATTTTTTCCTCAGGAACTCACTGGAGCTTGGCTTACAAAATCTGAAAATTAAATCAACCAAAATAGGTCAAACACAAAACTATATGTCCTTATGTGTCCTCTTGTCCTCTTTTAGCAGCACAGAAGATAGTTGTTGTTTTCAGTAAAATTTGGGCTTGTTGTGTTTCTCAGTTGGCTACAGTAACTGTATCACAGTTACATTTTGAATACCTGCTCATGCAAGTTTTCATTCCCTATTTAATATAGTTTAAAATGATAGGCTCATCTGTTAGTCGTCCAGAAATAATGTGTTTGGTATGCAAGCAGCTGATGCTACTGACCACGACAAAAGTGTGGATCATTGTGTTGCAGCTTCTTGGTAGCCATCACTACAGAGATATTTTCAAACCTTAAAAAAGGAACAAAGCATCTGAAATATAATCAAATGTTAATATAAGCTGCAGTTTTGCATTTACTTTCCCCCTGTAGCTTATTCTTTAGGAATTTATTCCTATTCACATAATCCTTCAAGTTGATATGTTTATTCTGTACCTAGTTTACAATTTCTGTTCATTCCTGTGTCAAGTACGTGAAGGTGCTGCTTAAATTGGTACTTAGGTATTATACATTTCTGTATTGGTTGTTCGGTACAGTTAAAATGCAGTGAATAAATTTGTTAATATTTGAGGTGACAAAGGAGGTAAAAAGGGAAACCATCTATACTAGTCAGAGTCCAGCTTTCTTGTTATAACATATTATAATTTATTTAAACTCAATCAATACTTAATCTGGAGTTTAAATTCTGCTAAAGATCTGTGGCATGACTAAAAGCAGCTGGTGCCAGGGAATAAAATTTTCTTCAGGCTGTGATTCTGATGAATTTATAATGCGCTCTAAGGGTGATGCATTGACCTAAATTCACAAAAGCACTGCTATTCCTATTTATTATTATGAAAGGTATCCTACCCACAGTTTTGTTCTTTCAAATGTTGTGTGGCTACATGGCAGGTTGCAGTGAGGATGACTGGAGAGGAAGGAGCAGCACACAAATCCCTGGCACTTACTAGCCCAGGCTGGCAGCCCTGGGGTTTGGAGGGCACTCCCAGGCAGGAGGGCAAGGGATGGGGAGGCACAGGGCAGCTGGGGCCCCCTTCCACCCTTACTTCACCACAGGAGGCACCCGGCATTCTTTCCAAGGCTTTGTCTGTGCAGCCTGTAACCACAAACGGGGTGGTGCCTCACCGTAATTCCAGGATTTGATGCAGGAATAATTTCAGCACTGTAAGAACTCAGCAAATGTTTTAAGCCAGTAAGGGCAGACTTCCTGAGAGGTGTGTGTTTGTGGTGAGCACTTGGATTTGTTTTGTTGGCAACATGAATGATGTTGTTAAGGCAGGAAGAAGAGAGTTTTGTTCAAAATTGCTTATCCTGTTTTATTTTGTTTTGTTTTTCTCCTGTAGCCTTACAGGGGATATAGAGTTGGACCACGGTTTGGTTTTCTGTTCAGTTTTTTTAGAATCCCTCAGGTACAGGACAATACCTGTGAGCGACTCACGTTGAAGTGGCTGGGAATTGCACATACTGATCTCTTGTAATGATCAGGCTACTTATTTTTTCCCATTGCATTTGGCAAGCTTTTCCTCTGCATCATCCAGGAGCATAGTAAGTGGTGCCCTCCCAGTGACCAGCATCCTTATCCAAGCATTATTTGTTACCTTGAGAGTTTGCAGTCATATTTGTCTATTTTTGTAAAATGCCATGTGTTTTAGCAGATTCATAAACGTGGGAAACTTGTGGGTTTTTAAAAGCAGAGCGAATAAGGGAAATACATCATAAACAAGGCTGACAGTCCTCCCCACTTCTTTCATGATGTGATATGGATACCTCTTGTGTAAAAACCATGAAAGCACAATTACATTTCTTTATTGGTGCTTGACTACTTCTCAATTGTTACTTTTCCAGGTAGAATGTCCAAGGAGGACTCTCAGCTCTGCGCTGTTTATCCCCTGTGCTCTTCTGCTTCTTCTTGGGGCACAACATCAGACGCTATCTTCAGCATGTCTGTTCTCATTGTATTTTGTGCCTACCTCTTCCCATATTGCTGCTGTAGTCAAATTCCTGTTGTGATTTATGCCAGAATAACTGTGGGATAGGATAAATCCACAGACTTTAAACACATTTGTCTGCTTTCACTGCAGCACAACCCACCACTGTACCTAGCACTGCGACCTTATCCCACCCCCATGAGGCAGCATCCCAAGCCATGCTGCTTCGGAAGAGCAGTGCTTGCTGCGCTCTGCTCCTCGGAGCCAGCCCAGGGGATGGGAACAGCATGCAAACACAGCCTTTCAACTGGAGCAACTGTTTGTTTCATCTCTAGCCTTTACTTAAAATGTGAAGTTATTAAACAGAAATACAAAGGAATGTTGGAGTTCAAACTCATACCTAACTAGCCTGGAGAGCTGGGTTTGTAGATCCAACTGTGCATTGCAGTCTGGCAGCCAGAAAGTCTGGATTTCCACTTCAGTTTGTTTTCTTCTAATGGTCAAAGAGAGTACTCCAAGATCCAGATGCAAGGGTGCAGAAATACTTACCTGCTGTTAAGATTATTTATAGAGGTCTCGGACCTCCCCTCTCCCCAATGCAACAGTCTGATCCACATCACAACTTTGAACTCTGTCAAGCACAACTCCAGATCACAGGGGGTCGTTGGCAAAGTTATATACAAAAACTGTGTTCTGCCTGGCAAAGTAATAGGTTGGGGAACATCTGCAATTAAGTATCTGGAAGAAATAATTTAAATCGAGAAAGACAACTGGAACTTCCAACAAAGGACTAAAGTTTTATCCTACTCCTTATCGTGAGGGTTTGACCAACTGAATCTTCCCAATTTGTCTGTAATGATTGCTTATGTAATTTTTTCTGTAATTTTATTAAAATTTATGATCTATCTTACTTTCTTGCAGGACAAAAAATTAAAACCTTCACATTTATGCTTTGGTTAATGTCTTTGGCATTCCTATTGCAACCGGGGAAAGTGGACTGAAGCTAGTTCATGTACATGCCTAGAGAAAAGCTTATTCCTTGCCCCACATATCATGGTTGTAACAGATTAATAAGATAAAAATTTGTGACAGGCAAACCACTAATCAAGATTAGCAGTAGTACTTTCCTTCCTTGACTCATCATGTTTAGGCACCAGTTTTCTGTTCCTGTAAGAGAAGAGGTAAATTTCAAGCCTATGATTTGAAGGAGGCTGTTGGAGTGACAGTGTTTTCATAAATTCAGAAAGTTTTACCAGGCAGGCTTACAGACCAATTTCTGTCTGTAGTTCACCAAACAGTACAGTAATGTTTTTTTTCTTCCCACAGTGCCATGAAAAAACTTTGGCTTCAATTCATGTGTGAAACCTTTTGCACAACAAAAGTGGTTTCTTGTGGCCAGTAAGACTAAATGTTCTAAGCATTCCTGGAAGCGTATAAATGGATTGGTACCCTTCCTAAGTTTATGAAGCCTTATTTCTCTCTTTTTTCTCTCATTCTTTTTATCCCATTTATGCTTTCTTCATCTATGCAAAGTCCAAGTAGACTACAGTGTTTGAAAATCCTGACTATCATTTTCCATTTTTCTTGGGTTTTCCTTAGTTATATTTTCTGAAAAGTTGTTTCAGTAAATGCAACCTAGTAAATTATCTTAAATTACTTCTTACAGTCCAGGCTAGTATTATAACATGAAAATTGTTACTTGGAGTCTCGCACGCCCCCAGCTGCTGCAGACCTATGTCTCCAGGCTGGGAGAAGCTGAGCACAGTTCTTCCCCAGCAGAGTCTGCAGGCCAATCCACAATGTGGAAAGCAGAGTTTACAAAGAGATTTCTCATCCTTCCTTCACAATACTGCCAGATTCTGTTATAGTGATGTTGAAAACCAACTAAAATGGTGATTTTATACTGATGGGTAGGCATATGTCTTTTCAGAAACCAGATGAGAAACTGTTCAAGCCAAAAACATTAAATCTCAGCTCATCTAAGGATACTAGAAAACAGAATCCCATTTCTTTGATATTTGACTCTCAACATGGGTTAATAAGACATGTATCTTGGGCATTGGCATTTTCTCCTCTTGAACAAAGGTAAACATTGCATTTGTCTCTGTAAAAATATACTTCAATAGCTGGGAAAAAAGTGGAGATTCATTATTTTTGCAGTTGTAGAAGACATTTAGCAGCTGTGTTTATACTGGCAGACAATTTGGATATTAGGTGGCAGGACAGAGAACTGCAGATGCACAATATTGTGCAGACATTGTGCACTTACAGTCCATTTCCAGGGAAACACGTTATTTTATATTTCCCTTGGGGTCATTAATCACATTTCATGATGTATCTCACTATTTCAACCCATTCCCCTAGATCTATTCTTTTTTGTCCTGTTTGTTTAGTAGTTATTGATCTCTATTTCAAGAAATTCCATCTCAGCTACAGATAATTAAGTTCTTTTTGCTCCAAGAAAGAAAATGATGGCCTTATACTGATTACTGTGACTACCTGTAACAATTGGCATGTCTACCACATCAGAAAGATGTGCTTTTGGTCAGAAAAAGAGTCATACTGTTCCTTGGTATTTAGAAATCAAACTTATTTCCTGAAAGTAAAAATATGTTTCTCATCTTGACCTACAAAGGGAGACAGCTGCTCTCTTGTCCATTCTTGAAGTTCTGTCATCCCTTAAAAGGCTTTGTTTTGGTTTTGCAGGTGAATCCCTTACACTGCAGCAATGATGGCCCATCTGCTGGGGAAAATATGCTGATATAAACAATGAGGAATCCCCGTTAGAGGGTTGAGAGTCTGAGGAACCTCAGTGTATGGGATGCAACCCCAAGCCTTTATTTTGGCATTAGCTCTACATTTAAATAATGGCATTAAGGGCTCCTGAATAAATTTCCTTGTAAGTGTTGGTGTGGGTGCTCTTTGAGCCACCTCACTCTGGAAAGGGTCACCTGATGTCATTGTGCTTCTCCTGCAGCTCCCTTGCCCATGGGCAGCACTCTTGATGTCTGGGGACAGACCACATATCTGTTTCCTATATGCTTGTCTAGGTGTGTTGGAGAGAAGTTAAAAAGGGGAAGAGCAAAAGTGCTGAACTTTTGATCTTTGTCTGAAGAACTGGCTGTGCAGGAGCTCTGGCCTGGGAGGTGGGAACAAAAGACCTGCCAGGCACACTTTGTTCTGGCTGAGTCTGGGTGTCATGCTAGGTAAGGCTTTTTCTCTTGGGGAACAGAGAAAAGGAGTTCTACTGACCTCTAAAGAGAAGCAAACCCAAAGAATTCACTACACAAGGTATTAATGAATTATCCAAGATGGTATGATTGCTTGAAGAAACCACAAGCCCTGCCCAGTACCTTGTGATTGGTTCAGAATGCTAAATATAACCTGGCAGTATTTTTCTTAGGGATTGTCTTAAATTGCCATGCAAGATGTATGAAAAGTATGTATTCTATTACCATCTGTTGAAACCAGGTGGGGCAGTGCTCTTTATCTCTTTCATGACCCATCCCTCATAACTGGGGGATATCTTCTGTTAATGGCCAGCTGTTAAAACCAGGTGTGGCAGTGTTCCTTAATCTATTCCACAACCCATCCTCCCTCCAGGGGGATATCATCTCTTGATGGGCCACTGAGTCTCACTGCATGACTGATAAAATTACATCACCCCATTGTGAGATGCTCCACCCACTGGGAGGAGCCAAGTATTTCTACCTAGATATTTTTGGAGATTTGGAATACACAACCAGCCTTTCTCCACTGGACTCCCAGAGGAGAGACCAGACCTATGTACCTCACTGGACATTCAGAGCAGAACTTCACTCTTCTGCAGGGTCACTCCTTCAACAGAACCACATCTGTCACTCCAGAATGGCAGCCATCATTTAACTGGACTGCTACCAACACCCTGACCAACAGGGTATCAAGTTGCATTCTGACTCTGTCAGTGTGTTGCTTTTTTGGTTGGTTTTCTTTTTTTGTACTACTGCATATTTATTTAAATTTTCCTAGTAAAGAACTGTTATTCCTATTCTCATATATTTTCTTGAGAGCCACTTGATTTTCTTGAAGATTATAATTATTTGGATGTGGGGGTGGTATTTTGTTGTTTTATTTTTTTCCATTTCAAGGGAGACTTCTGCCTTCTTTAGCAGACACCTGTTTTTCCAAGCAAGACAGGGATAAATGAAAAGCAGGCAAAACTGAGGTCTGTTTATGCCATATGGCTTAGCCATACCTAAGGAAATACAACTTGTTTTCAACCTTTTTGTTTTACAGGATATCTGTGAGAAGGCTCTGTCCACCACAGCAAAAGTAGCAAACCAGTGTATAGTGCTATCCTCATGTTGCCTTGAGCTGTGTGGAAAGAGATGGCCATAGGCACCTGAAGAGAAGAGGGGTGGATTTTAGGTTGTACTCACAAGTCTTCAGAATCCTGAAATCTCAAAAAGAGCCATTGTTCCAGGAAGGTCATGGAATTTGGATTTGGGAGGAAAGGACTCTGGTGATCACATTTTTATTTCTAGAAACCAGTAACATATATTTTATATATTCTCGAAGAGTAAGTGGTTTGCAAAAGTACATTGGAAGCTGGTGGCAGAACTGGAAAATTAATACAGCTCTGGGGAACCTGATACAAGTGCCTTAGTCTAAAAGTCATTTATACAAAGAAAGTAAAATGTCACTATCATTCACGCTCTTGTGGACCCCGTGATTTTGCCTTCTCTAAAATGCTTGCTGTTTCCTGTGGTATTTTTCCTTGTCATCTTTTTCATGTCCCACTCTGTCTCTTTCGCCAACATCAGGTGCAGTTTTTCTTATGTGATGATGGTTATACAATTGATGCTTAACACAACCAATTAGATGCTGTCTCTGAGCAAACAACACAGGCAGTAGGCTGGAACTATGACCACTTACCAACCTACTCCCAACATACACACTATGAGGTTAGTTGTATCCAGTATAATTTAGTAGTGCTATATAACCTCTAAATGTCTAGTCCAAGCCTGCATAAAACAAATTAATGAAATATACATTAAAAGATCTATCAATTTGTACTTCAATTCCCACTCCTTTCACATATGTTGATCCAAATTTTTTTCCCTTAATTTCTGTTTTTTCTTTCCCTGTGTTCATCTGGAAAGCACCTACCTTTGTACTGCAAGTAACTCAAGAGCCCAAACCAAGGCCAGGTTTCTACTGATTCCACTCCCCTAGTATGAACAGGCTTCTTTAGTTTCTTGCTCTGCATTTACACCCCAGCCCTCTACCAAGTGGTCACTGTTGCTGAGCCATCACTGTCACACAGCTGAGCACTACCAAGGAGGTTCAGGGAAAGAGGTTTGGCTTGCCCTGATTTGCTTAATGTTCCTTTTAGCTCTTCTCTAACATACCCTTTTTTTGCTCTCTTCATGTGCAAGCCCCTGTCCTCCAAGGCTTTGCAGTGCTCTACCCTCAACAGGACCTAGGGCTGTGTCCCTTATTGGTGATTTTGTTGACTCCAGTCCCCGCTCCAGTTCCCTGGTTTGCTGTCCCTTGCAGAGCCATAGCTGCTCCTGATAAAAGCACATCAAAAGAGATGCAGCAGGCTGAACATGTGTTGTACCAGTGCCATGTGAAGTCACTTTCTCAGCTGCCAGTTGTGCAGGTCTTACCCATTTTAGAGCTACAGTCCTGCAGATAACACTGACACCAATGCCTCACAGAAACAGAGGGGATTAAATCTCTTACAAAAGATTTAACAAGGGCCTAACTGACCGATTATTGAATGCCACACCTGGAATCATTTAAATTTTAGTATTTCTAGGCGTGTGTTTTATTTTTCCTTTTAAAATAAACCTAGGAAGTGGCTAGATTAATGTATACAATCTTCGCCTAAAGGATAAACAACCAGGCCAATAAATATAATGTGCAGGTTCTTGCCTATTTCTGTCTATAGAGGCAATCATCTATAGCACCTGTATCCTTTCTTGTAGAGGTTTTATGACCAACACATTAAAGTGCAGAGAAACAGAAATTCTGGTTGAGTACAATGTACTTAAGTTAGTTTTCCCCTAAAAGTGTTTAGTTGCTGATTGTCTGTTCATGACAATCACGTTTTTCTTTTTAAATATGGAATTGAAATATTGCATTTGTCTATCTGTTGAAATTTTAACATAAAGCTTAGTCTGAAAACAAGGGACTTTCTGTGCTTCGGGTAGTGAGGAGGAGGGAAGGTGCAAGGAAAGCTGTTTCAGTATCCCTGTTCAGATCAGCTATTCACATTCTCTGATTGCCAAAAGGCTCCAAGAGGATGCTGTAGCAGTGGTGCCAAAAGGAGTTAAGGCTCATGAAATAGGCATCTACACTGCAGTGACTATATGGACCTAGCCAGCCTACAGGGATCTTCTGAACAGAGCAAAGAGTCAGAGCAAGTGTCTAGTCTGGCCCCACAGCTATTGATTTCTCTTTAATGTCATTTAGTCAGATAAAAAAGAACTTCAAATTCTAGCTGTTAGCCATTTCAAGGTCTATGTAAGCAGCAGAAAAATCAGAAACATTTGCATTTTCATCTCCGTTTCAAGCAAATACACCCAATCAAGAGAGGGCAAGGAAAACAAAAGGGTATAGCTCTGGTCTATTTTACTTGAAGTTATCAGACTTGTAATGGTGACAAGGTAATCCAACCCCATTCCTACTGCCACACCCTCCAAAACACAAATATTTTCTTTTTACATGATTTTCTTAGAACAACACAGCTCCCAGTGGACTCTGTGCTATGGCTTGGTATGCCTAAAAGGCACACAAGAAAAAATGTGGTTTTTTCACTTAAAAATCAAAGTGCATCTTCTGACAGGCACTACTCTAGCTGTGAGATGTGAAATGAATTCTATGTGTTCAATACTTCATAATAGAGTGCAAATATACTCTTTGATATTTTAAAAAAATGACAGTGGTACTATATTGTCAAATTGCAGTGGTTATCAGTAAGATCTGTTATTGTTACAGCCACGAGTATCTTCTGTATGCATATCGATGTAAATTTAACCCCACTAAAGCAAGACGGCAGAACCAGTCCCTCTTGATATCCGAAAGAGATTGCCAAGTGTGGTATTTGTTCTAATTGGCTTCTGAGGATGCGCCTCAGAAATCCCCAATTGCAGGTTACATACAGTATCTATATTATTTTAGAGAAACAAAGAAACTGATAGGAAATGTCATTCTGTAGTTTAGAGAAATTCTGCTGAATTTAAGAGAACGATTGAATCTGACAAAAACAGAATTTTGAACACTCCAGTGATCCAAAAGGAGAAAAGGGAGCTGCACAGCATGGTCTTTTAACAAAGTACATTTTGCGTGAATCCTGTGTGAATCGCCTCTAACACAGCCATGGAGGGAGAGAAACAGCAGAAGGTGGCAGAGTTGGGCAATGGAAAGGGAGCTGTGGTTAAGGCAGCGGCTTTGGAGACCATCTGACTGGATTTATTTTCCATACCTGACTAAGAAAGCAATTTAGGAGATATCTGTGGCACAGTGCCAATCTGCATTTAGTTTGGCTACAAAAAGCAGCAGCTTCTGCTGCACTCAGTAGGAGCAGAAGTGGACGGTTTCTCCAACTGGTTCTGCATTGTCTGTTTGTGCATGGGAGGAATAATGTTTCTCTCCCCTGACTCTGCTTAGTGCATGCCATGCCCATCTAAGAGCATCGATATGAACAGGAGGCCAAGCGTGCAAGTCCTGGTCTTCTTTGGCCCATCTTGGCAGCAATTGCTGGTATTGGAATCACCAGGATTTAGTTCCCAGAGGCAGGGAATTTATGTTTTGCTGCTGGAGTTGACTTCTGCTCTCCTATGGAGTCAGTGTGTAGCTGATCTACCAATTAATTTCATGCCTGATTGCAAAGTTTCTTGTAACTTTTACATTCCCTTTAATCACCATGGCCAGATCTTTGTTTATGCTGTAACCCTGTAAGAGGAAATAGCATCCAGCCACAGCTTTCTTGTTACCTAGTCAGAAGGGATAGAGACATGGACTTGTCCTGAATAATACATAAAATCCAATTTAATATTAATTCTGTTGTAATATTCAATTCCAGAAGCATATATGGAAGCAAATATTAATCCATTAGAGTCTTTGTAATTATTTGAACTATTTTTATTAAACATATTAAAACTACAAAGTATTAAGCTTTAAATTTACAGCAGCTATTCTGAAAAATTAATGTTACTGTATTATTTAAGTTACACTCATGCATTCAAAACGGAATAATTTTCACCTACTGCACTTACAAATTTCTTTAGCAGCATATATAAAACTAGGTGGAAAGGAGTTAAATACTTTTGTATCAATGAGATCAGCTATCCCAATTAGAAGTATCTAATCAAGTGAGGAAAAGAGTCTTTTCAGATTTTAGTTATCTTTTTCACCTAGTCTTGAACTGATGCAACATCTAAATGTAGTTGCTCTGAAAACTGGGGAAACTCCAAAAAAAGGACATGTCTAAACATGCCCAATGTAAATATTGACAATGGAATGCAAATGCTAGTAAAAAAACAGTAGTTGTTGATTCTCTTCCATTTTCTTTCTAGTTTTGTACATGTAGTGAGAGCAAAAAATGTCTTAAGATGCAGGAAAACCTATGCAAGAAAAAAAATAACCACCACATTTTCTCTTTAACATTTTGGAAGATAAATTTACAATTGTGGTTTCAGTTAAAGATGTAAAAAAGACATTCCATCTTTTCAAGCTATGTAGTCCTGTCCTCAGTGTTGGTGCTTATGACTTTTTTTATTTCTCTAAGTACTGAATGGGGTTTGCTGAAAGGAAACTGAGACAGATAGGAGGAAGCAAGAAGAAACATGACTCTAGGGTTTACTGTTCAAAGCCCTCACCTACACAGAGGAAAGAGAGGAGAAAAGTGTTGTATACTGGTCTGTCTTCCAGAGAGTATCTATGCCTTCTACCACAAATATCACCAGATTAAAACTAGGAGTTAACTACATTGTATGATTACTCGGTTCTTATTTTGTTTTAATGCAGTGGGTTTATTTCATTGTTTGCTGCATCACAATGACACTCATATGATAATATTCAGATTGCAAACTATTTAGTTGTTTTACAGTGTGTTTACGAAATGCTTTGCACATGCTTCAGCCAGTTTTATCTTTCTTCCCTACTCTAGATATACTTGGATCAGATGTTCCTTCTGATCAATGTTAGTGTCCAGCCAGAGTAATTTGTCTTTGGGTTTTGGAGTTGGCTTTTTTTTTTTCTTTAAACTTATTTTCTTCTGTGTTTTTTCAAGAAACAAGACTATTAGCATTTCTCACAAGCCTTTCCATAGGCCCCATCTGCTTCTTTGAGAACAATGCTGGAGTCCTGGATCTGCTCAAGATGAGGGATAGGTAGAGGAAATATTAGAGAGTGTTGCAGGGTCGAGAGCCTGAAATGCTGTGCTCCAAGAGGGTAGAAAGGGCAGGGCTATGTGAAGACAAGCAGGGAGTACTGCCTCATTAGAACTAAAAATATGAAAATGGCTTATGGAAAGCTTGAGCCACCCATGTTTCATCAGCTGGGCAGAATCTCGCCCCGGGGCGCAGCAGCTCCCGCATCCTTGCAGAGGCAGCTGGCTTTGCATGGGGAGCCTGGCCAGGCACAGCCTGACAGCAAGAGATCCAGGGTGACAGATCTTCACTTGCCTTTCTTGCTTCACTTGGCCTTGCCCTGCTATCCGTTCTCAGCCATTAACTATTCATGCAAGCACACAATTAGGCTGTGGATGATACGAGCATTAACTGGTGAAGTTGCATTCTTTAGCATCTGACAATATTGATGTTCACCCTTTCTGTTTTCAGGTCTTCAGTCTTTTATGCCATTTATTATTTCTTCCGTGTTGATGATACACAGGAATAAATAAGAGCAACTATACTTTCTAGTTTGAATTTAGGGCCATTCTTTTTGATTTAGAGGGTTTCTTTCATTACATTAAAACCTTTCGTTTGGAAAACATTCCTTTTTGTGGTATTTCTCCATTAAGATATTGCTTAGCCGAAGTAACATGGTTTAATAACTTCTCTAGCAGGATCAAACAGGCAAGCACCAGCTTTACTGATGATGATTAAGGGTGGGAATCATGCTGTGAAAGAGTGACTAAGTGCTGTTATTGAGATCTGACAATTTTCCTGGAAGATGGATTTGATAACTCTGTAACAAGTATATTTCAGTGAAATGACCCAATTTTGGAAGATTAGTGTATTTTCCTAAATTCAGTATAAAATTCTCACATCTACAAATCTGTAGGAGTTCTCTGAAAGGAATTCTAAAAAGGGAAACTCTAATACTTACCTGGAAGTCTCAGGGAACTGTGGTACAGAGGAGCATCCTATAAGAGCACTGTCATTTCATGTTCTGGGTCTGCAAAGGCATGTAAGATTAGCTGATGCTGAAGGCAGTAGGCAATCACAGTGGAACAAGAGGATCCTGGGAGTTCAGCATTTGACAACATTCTTCTTAGAAAAGAGAATGCCTAACAAAGCCTCAAGTTGGTCTTACTCTTGTAAGTAATTAATATGGCCATTCAAAGTAATGTTTTTTATAAGCTGGGAGAACTATCTCACTTGAGAAAATCAATTACACAATACTTTGCAATTCTTCTGCTGATACAGATTAACAGTTAGGCATAACAAGGATACAGGTTATAAAAAGAATATACATGAGAATTGTAGTACAACTGAATAGTGGACAGCCATAGGCCTTATGAATGTGGAAGAAAACAGAAGTCTTTTTAATATCTATGAGGTATCTTATATAGTTTTAAATGTTTGTTGTTCCAGGCATAAAAATACTTTGCCTGAAACAAGTAGTTTGGAATTCTCTCTTTTGTAGCTAACCAAGTGGAGGCTCAGTTTCAGCCTTGTGTACTGAGAGGATTCGGCTCCTCCTTTATCCCTTCCCTCCCACTCTAGGATCCTTTCCACGTTTGTAATGGAACTTTTATCAATAAATCAAGTTTCTACCCAATTTGACAAACTCTGGTAGGGGTAGCTGGTGGCCAAAATCTTGAATCCAGTATGTAAGGTGCTTCCGCTGACTCCGTATTTATTCTTGGAGGAAGGAAGGAGCAGCTGTTCAGGGAATAAAAGATCTCAGGCTATGTCTTAGGAAGGAGGAGGGAAGGCTTCATGCCCATTTATGGCCCTGCAGAACCCTGAGCTGCTGCTGATGTTGTGTCTGCATCAGTTGCGAGAAGACATGAACAGTGACACAATTACAGCAGATCCGTGGTTGTCACTCTTGGGAGAGCAGTCAGGAAATCACCCTCAGTCCCAAATGGCTCCTGAATGGAGTTCTCTCTTGTGGCTGCTGAGTGAAGACTACCCAAACTCACTGCTAATGACTGTCCCAATCAAATCCCTATTTTTTATCTTTTTAATCAAACTAACAAACAACAACACCAAAAAAACCCCCAACCAAACAAAAACCAAACAGAGNTGATGTTGTGTCTGCATCAGTTGCGAGAAGACATGAACAGTGACACAATTACAGCAGATCCGTGGTTGTCACTCTTGGGAGAGCAGTCAGGAAATCACCCTCAGTCCCAAATGGCTCCTGAATGGAGTTCTCTCTTGTGGCTGCTGAGTGAAGACTACCCAAACTCACTGCTAATGACTGTCCCAATCAAATCCCTATTTTTTATCTTTTAAATCAAACTAACAAACAACACCAAAAAAACCCCAACCAAACAAAAACCAAACAGAAACCCCCCAACAAAAAGTTCCACTCCTAAGTAAATAAAAGATGTATCCTGAGGTTGTTTCAACAGCATTTTCATCTTTTTTTTCTAGGTAATAAAGTCGTCACCAAATTGATTATTACAGCAGTGAGCCAAATTCTGTGCTAAATGTATAAAATTGTATACAATAAATGTGTAAAATAAGTGCAGCCCTGTTAGGAGTAGCTCCTACTTACCTCAAGCCTACTGGCCTTTAAAAATTGATTCCAAAGTTGAAAGGAAAAAAACTTGTCTATTGCCTTGGCCTCAGGTTAACAGAGCAACCGAAAATTCATAATGGAAGGTAATAAACAAAGAAAGTCGCATTTGTTCTCCAAGCTAACACAGGTGAATTAATGCTTTCTATCCTTTTCAATCCCCCACTCCCTGATTTTTTCCAGCCAATAGAATTTTTATTATATTTTTCATAATGTTTCATTTATCTAAGAATGTTCTTTTCAGTGGTATTTGTATTATTCTCACTCTAGACAGTCATGTATTTGAAGATTTGTTCTGTAGCAGGACAGGTTTTCTTCAGTCTGACATTTGAAAATGTAGTGCTAGAAAGTTGTGATTTCTGAACTTTTTCATTTTGCTGCTAGACATTCAGAGATGTCTGTGGTTCTTAGGTACTGGAATTTCATCATTCTAGGTTCTGCTTGCTAGTCCATATTTTGAAGTGGCAAAATAATTCTGTGTATGAAACACAATATTTAGTGGAATCCAAGTTTCCCCTAATTAGGCTTTTAAGGATATCCTTATACAGCCATTTCAGTTTTTCCTGTCATTTGCTTCATTATGTTGCTGCATATGTCTTTGACTCATCAGTCCTTCTGATCTAAATCATGCTCTTTAATATGTGCTTTTGTATCTGTGTGCTGTTATCTGGTTTGGCTGGGTTAGAGTTAATTTTCCTCCTAGAGGATGAGCGGCTGGGATGAGCGGCTGTGTGGTGCTTAGCTGCCTTCTGGGGTTAAACCACCACACTCGGAAATATTTTTACAACTCTAAATATGTCTGGAAAATGCAGAAGAGTGTAGCTCTGGAAAAATAATTTTAGGAGATCCAAGAAAATTCTCAAGAACCTAGACAGCTGCCTTTGCATTTTATTTTTCTGAAATTCTTAGTCTTTGGATTGGGAATTTTATGCTGTTTTCAGAATATCTTTTTTGGTAAAACATTAGACGGTAGAATCACTGCCAGATTTAAAAATAACCCCAGCAGCAACAGCAAAATGCTGTCCCTTGCAATTTGTCTCCCTTTACCAACATTCCTTCTATATTTCAGTTATCATCATTCACAATTAAATAGCTATAAACTGAATTTTATGAGAACTTAAAGTGCTTCTGAATGCACCAAAACCCATGTGTTGTATATCACATACACAGCTTGCTGAACTAAGGAGAGAAATTATCCAGAAGTAAGTTATGTGGAAGCTTTCCACAGTCTCCTTATGTGACCTTGTACAAGGCCACAAATGTTTGAGGTCAGAGGGAACATAAATACTCGTTTCTACATGACTCATTCTGAATACTCTGCTAGACAAATTTTAAAATAGTTCTAGCTAACCAGCACTGAAAACATTTTGGACATTGATCATTAATGTTCTACATGTTGGTTTGGCAAAACAGTTTTTCCCAGCTTAAATAAAATAAAAGCTTTGCTCAGACTGCCCCCTGCAGAACACACAGCAGTGGGGTTTAATGCCTTGGTTATTGTCAGCAATAAGAGAATCGAGAGGCAACATCACAACAGTGAGCTCGTCCATAGCTTACAGAAATAAAGCAAAGATAGACTAATGGTTATTTTTCAAAGTATTTCAAGACCCTATTGATGAAAGTGTGAATATTTATTTCAGGAAATCTCCCTAATATGCTGCTACTCTATAGCTTCTAGAGTAAGAACAGTGCGTAGAAGCACACACCCTGCTAGAAACACTACTGTGATTCCATATGCTCCTTGTAATTCCCTTTTTCTTGGACACAGTCAGTGCCTTGGACAGGGATTTACCAGCCCACCTATGGCTTTGTTCTCAGCTGCTATCAAGAGAGTTCTGCTGAAATTTCACCAGGCTCTGTCCCTGACTGGATCTAAATACATATTCTTTAAATGACAAATACTTTGAAAAACTAAAATGTAATGTCCTATGACTCATGTCTTAGATTTTCCTCCTATTAAAAGGTTAAAAAAAGAATTGTGCTGTCAATGGCTTACACATCATGAGCATTTACTCTGTTTTCACTGTCCCTAATAGGTCTGTGTAAAGAAGCAGGTTTCTCATGTAACTAAAAAGGAAGGGTTTAAATCACCCTTTAACAAATATGTCTTCAGGAACAACAGAGGAGAGCATTCAGACACTTCCAGACACTGGTCAGATTTAGCATAAAATGCAAATCTGGGTTTGGGATGGAAAGAAAAGCACATAACAAGCATTACAAGTTCTGATTCCTGATAAAAGCTTTTTCCTCCAAGCAGGGACTTATGTTTTACATATTAATTCAAATATCAACTCTGGTAGAGCCATTAAGACTTGGATGTTGGCTCCAAAATCTTTCCCTATCAGATACTCAGTCCTCAGATTGCACTGGGGCAAAAGTTTTCCATTTGACAGCACCAATTGAGGAAAACACAGAGGTAGAACATTTTCCTGATGGATACACACCAATTGAGGAAAACACAGAGGTAGAACATTTTCCTGATGGATACACATCAGCTGGGAAACACTGTTTTATAAAAATGAATTATTTCAAATGTAATGGGCCTAAGTAATAATAAAAAATTGTAACTTTTTTTTGAAGAAAATGTCAAAACCATAAACCTGTTTACCACACAGTGCTTTCCTGGAGATTACCTGATCCTGTGGGATTCTAAGTCCCATCATATGAAAAGGAGTAGGATGTTTCTCAGACATTGCTGCCTTTCCTATTTTCTTTGGCTCTTGAGCTGTACAGTTTTTAAGGCATACCAGAAACTGTCTTCACAGGAGATACTTGCCCCAAAAGAATCAGAGAAAACATTCAATATTTCCATTACAGATTTGCCACCCTTGAATATTTTGAGGAACCAGATTGTTCAGCTAGGTTCTTTATGTATTGGGGAAGTGGAAGGCTGTTTCTTTCCCACCAAAAATCAAATACTCCATATTTTAATCTCAGATCTCACAGTACAATGACCTTTTTCCACAGAGACCATAAATCAAATACTGACTTACTCCCTTTCTGCTTTGTGAGATTACTGTCCTCTGGATCAAGAAGGAAACACCAGGTATAAGTGTTTGTTCTTGCTTCAGGATCATGCTTAGGACCACTTACCAGAAAGCAGCATCACAACTTCTCCAACCAAGTAAATGCAGTTATCATATTGAGAAAAACACTGCAATAAATATCCACTGACTTTAATCTTCCATTGGAAGATCCTGCAAGGCTTTTCATCCTGCAGAAACTCACACCAAGTAAAATCCCAGTGTCTTATTTGTTGACAATCACAGTCATTTCCAGAGTTTTAGAACAAAGCTGACAGTCATTAGGAAGTTGGGTCAAACTGCAGAAAAGCCTATTTGGATATTTGCAGTGCTGCTCTTCAGTCCTGGTTAAGGACTAATTTCTGTGCAGGGATCAGTACCTTCAGTGCCCTTTCAAAGAAGTTGTGGCTGAGGGTATTTTGCAACTGAAATTATGATTCCAGTGACTGACACGATGTCTTTCTTATTTGCACTTTGGTTATGAGAATAAGTCACCTTAATGTTTATTGGGATACTATTTTAAGTGCGGTTTTGAACCACATTTATAGTCACGTATGTTTTTAGCCTAAATATTGAAACTACAGCTTACTCCAAAATCTGGCTGATCGTGATTTTCTTGGGATATAATCTAACAAAACTCCAAAATTTTAAAGACAAAGTCTGGCTGCCTAGTCTTTCTTTTCTTTGAAACGTTACTTAATTTTCTAAGGTCCATTCTCGTTATTTTTACATATTTTTCATATTATTTTTCTAGGAATGGGCCCACTACTCTACCCGTGTTCCTCAGTGGCAGAGAAAAGATTTATTTTAAAATCAGTACCATAAGTATGTAGTAAAAAGAAAGAAGGTTCAATTTTTATGTAAGAAGGTATTATTCTTTCAATAAATGAAACACATTACATCAATGAAAATGGGGTCAAATAGAATCCTTAGTTCCATCTTCTACCTCTACCTTACTTTGCTACAGGTTTCTTAGCTGTGTTCCTGCACTGTGTCCCTTTTGTAAAAGTTCTGTTTTAGTTCAGTTTAAAAGTGATTCTTGGAAATCTCGTAGAGGCCTCTGTTGCTTTAGAGACTCATTATAACAAAATTTTTGCTTTTCTTTAAGGTGACAACTGTACCTATAATGTGACAATATAAAAGTAATGCATTTTTTTGTAATGTTGGAAACATTAATTTCCTTATTTCTTATGAGAAACTTGACCAAGTCATTTTTGAAACATGTTCTAATTTGTTGGTTACATCCCTATGTAATTTCTCTTTTATGAATTAAACTAGGATGTATATCTTTCAACTGCACATTAGAAATTTATTTTGATATATTCAAAATTTGCTCATAATTATTGTGAC
This sequence comes from Anthoscopus minutus, assembly GCA_013399455.1. Taxonomy (NCBI): domain Eukaryota; kingdom Metazoa; phylum Chordata; class Aves; order Passeriformes; family Paridae; genus Anthoscopus; species Anthoscopus minutus. Next base: position 12,073 of record VWYI01011150.1, on the reverse strand, counting down.
AGAGTTGCTGCAGAAAAGATCCTAAACAACTTGGCTCATAACATCAATCCTTTTACTATCATGAAGAGTCTTAAGAGTTGTTATATTAAGTAATTGGGGCAATTAACATATTTCTCAGGATAATGCTTATTTTGATATCTTATGGCTCAAGTTACATCCAAAATCTGTTGTTGAAGAAGGACTACAGGGATGTCTACCTTCACTCTTCACTTTCAAGGATATATTTTTTGGTATGTTTAATTATTTAGAGATTGAAACTCCTAAGTTGTAGACCTGTTGCAGACCTAAGTATTTTAGATCTCTGCCTATACCTCTGCAATAAGAAATGACATTACAAAGGAATGAAATATGTACTGACTTAAAAATATATTAAATGTGAATGGAAACTTTTTTCTTTCTGTCTGGAGCTATTTTCTGTTGACAGCAAAATGATCTTTGCTTCATATGTTTATTTGCCTCATTTTCCCTTCTTTCAATACTCAAAGTTCAACACACAATCAATGTAATCTTCTGTTTACAATCAATGTAATCTCCTATTTAATTTTAAATAATATATAAATAGATTTATGTTTAACTTGTAAGTTAGACCTATAATATTGGCCGCAGAAATCAAGGAGATAACTGATGGAAAGAAAAAACCAAATTCTTATTTTCCTTGTTTTGTCCTAGTTCCTTCCTCTTCCAACAATCACAGTTCTTTCTTCAAAGGGAACACACAATTAGCCAAAGCCTGACTTTTCAGTTTTTCTTTTGCATTGAGCATATTCAGCAGTGTAATTCCAGAGCCTTGTTTGCTACACTCCAATGACATATGCCAGTATGATTTCTTAAATTACAACTCCACTAGTCTAAGTAAAAGAGAAAACAATAAACAAAAAAATTCTTTTTTCTGATATTTTAAAACACAAATACCAAAATATTTACTTTCCCCGCTGCAAAACCCAAGGACAGCATGGCCCAAATGTACAGGAACCATGGCACAAATGCAGGTGAACCTACTCATATATGCCAGGAAAGCATCTGCTTTGGAATACAGAGTGGATCTACCTTTTGGTGGGCTGCCAAACAGCCAAATAACCAGAAATTCCCAGGTAATAGGGTGGTGTATTCCACTGAAATACAGCAGGACTGAGATGTCTAAATTGCAATCAAAGGTCATGTTTCCCATTTTCATCTTCCTCTTAGAGATGGGTTTCCACAGACATGTGTTTGGTCCTCATGGACACCTCCCACAGGCACAAAGCACCAAAGGGTTTTTAGGACTGGGACAGTGGACTATTTTCTCTATGCCAGTGTGCTACATCACAGCCCTTTGTGTTGCATAACTTTTGCTGTTGATTAAAATCAGCCTTATTCCCTATTCCCAGAGCTGTTGGGCTCTTAATTCCCCACAACACCTTTGATTCCAGGTTACCAACTAAATTAAGACAAAAAGAAAGGTGAGGAGTGTCTGTAGTATTTGCAAATTTAAGTTATTGTAACAGTAATTTTCTGTCAGTATGTGGCTTTTATTTGTCATATTTTATTAATTTCTCCTTTTTGAGTATCTTAATGCAGGCAATATTCAGTATTGCAGATTCATATGGCAGCCAAATAATCACCGGTTAAAATATGTGCACAAAATTCTTCCTCAGTCCAAATAATTTTTTTTCTCTGAACATTTTTCCATTTTATTTGATAGAGTAAATCTTTTATTCTGCTGCTTTTGGTCACAAGGAGTGTAAGAAGAAAACAAATTGTGAATTATGTTACCTAAGAAATGTCTTCCTTTTCTGTTTTTCATACCAACACAGACCTGTGACAGCCAATTTGGATCAAAAGGGGAATGGAAGTTGGAACTCTACTGGAAGTATGGAATGGCACATCCTAAAAATAGAAGTGCAACAGGTATGCCTGTCAGCTGGTCATGGTCTTACTCATTCTCTTACCTGACTGAAGTGATCTGGCAATGTTACTTTTCAAAAGTTATTTAGAGAAAGACAGAACAGAGAAGGAAAAAACCCAAATGTATGGGATGAGCAGGAGGAATGAAATGGAAATGCTGATTTTACATTTTCTAGTTCTGACTCTGCACCTAAAAGTGGACAACTTGCCAGGAAAATATGATTGCTAGCTCTAATCATTCAAATATTTGTGAGGAATGCTGATTATATAACCATCCTAAGAGTCTGAAAGAGCCCATTTCTTTGAACTGTGCAGCTGAGATGGGCTGGTTTAACAATAATAGTAATTAATGTAATTTGCTAAAAAAAAGGACATTCATCCACCAGTGTATTTTACATTAGCAAAGGAAAATTTACAATATCCTACAATCACAGGATACTAAATAAACAGTAAACAACTGTATTCCAGTTTTTACAAGCTGGAAAGTCAAAGCACAAAAATGTGAAGCTGGCCACACTTTGATGGCAGTTCCAGGAAAAAAAAATAAATCAGGATCACTGTGTTATTTTTGTCTTGTGGTAACACTCAGAAGTTCTTTTTCTGAAGCAGCACCCCCATCAAGAATATATGATTAATATGCATAACTTCACATGATGCACAGAGTTAAGTAGATAGTTCTGAGCCCACTTAAATAAACATCTTTGAAAATTTCAGTCTGAGGTCAGCTAACGGTAGGAAGCCATTTTTTTTCTCCATCATTTTTAATTTTATTCCCATCTAACAGGATACTATAGCTTATGACATATGGTCCCTTAAATTAGGCACTCCAAACCTTGTTCGTTCATCTTAGTGTGTGGAGCCAAGTAGACTATTAATAGGAAAAGCCTTGCCCTGGAAAAATGTGTATGCACCAGTCTCTGCATGGAGGAAATGAAGAATATGCTACAACAGGGAATAAAATTAATTTAATATGTATTACAGAAAGAACTATTCTAATGTAATACCGCCAAACAAAGTGGAGAAGTGCTGTTAAATCTTTATATCTCTGAAGTGTGGTGCATTTAGCAACTTGATGTCTGTGTTATCCAGCATACTGAGTTTCCAGAGTCATCTCCAAGTTGTAATGGACAACCTTTCTGTAGCTACCAGAGCCCAGAGAGGAATAAACCAAGACCACCAGCTAATGCATTATGTAATTGCCATGGATATGAGCGCTGAATGACCTCAGGTGCTGTGTTTAAATTTAAATGAAAAGATTTAGCCAAAACTAAAAAGACTTGCATGTAAAAAGGATTTGTTAGTATGTCATTTTTTCTCTTATAAAATAGAAATTTTTCTCTTATAAAATAGAAATTTTAAAGAAATGCTACAATGAAAATGCTGACACAAAACAATGTTATTAGAAATATCCAATAAAATTCTCAACTTCCCATGCAACTTGCTTAGTGTAAGTTTTAAAATATCATTAAAAATAATTGTCTTATGGAAGTGGGTTATAGAACTCAATGATTATTTCTATGCAAGAATTAATATATATGTACATAATCAACAGCTCTCTTAATTATTTCAATAGCCATTCCTCTGCTTTTGAAAAATGCTATTTTGCAGCATGCTTCTGTACATCATAGCACTGCAGAGATCATTTGCCTAGCCCATCACTTTGGCTGTCAAATGTAACACTCTTTTTCTATCAGATATAAGCAGCTTGTCTTCACCTTCAAAGCCTGCACCTCATCCTACCTATCATCTCTCATTCAGGATCAAGAAATCACTTCTTTCACTGATTAGCCCATGATTCCTTCATTGACTTCTTAGATTTTCAGTCACTCAGTCTGAAGCTTTATCCCATGCTATTCCTTACATATGGAAAATGTTCCTTCAGACATCTGTAAAGCTACCTCCTTATCTTCTTTCTAATCCTGTCTGTGAAGTTCCCCTGCCATTATGCCTTCAAAAGAAGTTTCAAAGTTTGGACTGAATTTGCCTAGTTATAATGAGCTGTTGCCAAAAAAAAAGATTTCTGGATCAGCTTCAAATGGAGCACTCCCAGAGATCTAAAGGTAGGCATTTCCTACTCAGATGCTGCACTGTCAATTCTACATGGTTACCGTTTTTCAGAGGATGTTGCCTTGCTGTTGTTGGGCAGAAATATATTTCCATTTGAACACATAGGATGAATATAAGGTTGATCTGTCTGGATTATAGGAGCAACGCATCTGAATCAAGGGGATAATCCAGACGGTGCCTTGGTCTTTTCTTTCACATGTCAAGTGTTTAAGATATTATTTATATTGATCAAATGAAATAGTCTTCCTGCTCCTGGACACAGGCATAGGAAATTGTGCTTATGTGGAAAGACTGTTGGGACATTTTTAGTTTTGGTCACTAATTTGGGGGAAATTGAGGGCAGAATATTGCCTCTGGCTTGTTCAAATTTCTGATGTGGAAAGAATGAGTGGTCACAGGAAGCAGAATATTGTACTGGGTCACCATCTCAGATGAGAAGATTTTGCTTTGAAGCAATTACATTTGCAGCCTGTGGCCTTGAACACATTTGCATGGTGTGTTGTGTTTGTATTCCCATCTCAAGCAGCAGTGGCTCAGGACCACATCATCCCTTTACAGGAATTACCTACAAAGTTGCCCCTTTAAAAGAATTACCTACAAACTGGAAACTCCACAGCATCTCTCCGTCATCCTTCCCTCCAGATGGTGCTTCCAAATCCCTTCTGAAGGCAATTGTGCAAACCACCACGTAAGTAAGTTCTGTTGGTTTGGATCTAAGGATCTCTAATTATGGCGGAGATTTTGTTTCAGGATGCTGGAAAGGTGCCTGCCTCCTCCTCTCCCTCACTTGTCCCTCCAATGGCAATGGAGCACTTCCATGGCTCCTGAAGAAGCAGGAGGAAACAGTTGCTCAGACTCACCAATTCCGGTTTTCTTGAGCCTCCTTTCTACAAGGTTTTCATACTCCAATCCATCAGCATTTCCAACTGCTGCAGGACCAGCAAGCTCCTCCATTACCTTGCATGGATGAGTGTCAGAGAAACCTGGAGAGTCCTCCATCACTGCAGATGGGCTCACATCTCAGCCTGGCTAAAATCCTCTGAAAAATACTGTAGTGTTCAAGTGATTAGACTGTCTTCCAGAGAAGCAGGGACCAGATCCAATTTGAAAATCTTTAACATATGGGATAACCATTTTTAAAACACTTTTAGATTACCTTTCCATAATTTCTCAGGAGTGGATCTGCACTTTTAGAAAGTCAGGCACCAACGGGATGTAGATAGCAAGTCACAGTCTTGGTCAGAATTTCAGTCTGAAAACACCCACAGAGTTGTGTGGATTTCTCAGAAACTGAAATCACTTCCAAACTGAGCTTTTTAAACTAAGTTTCAGCATAAAACTATTTTTGTAGCCAAACTATAAACCTCTGAAAATAAGAATTTATATGGAAAGGCTGAAGCTTTACTTATAGCACTGCTAATGTCTATGGCACTCGATGATTTGATGCTGAAGGCTATTAATCCCAAAGAAAACTTTCTTGGAAGAAGTTGAACTTCAGAGGTCAGTGAGATCTCAGAGGAAGCTGGACTGAAAACTGAGAAAAGCTGATTTTGTCCATGTAAATCAATTGTTACTGTTTCCTGTCTGAGAATAAATGTAATGCAAAGATTAAGGATTTATGAACAGGAAAATGGAGAACTCTAAAGGTCTTGCAAGAAGTGATTAATAACATTGGGGGTTTTTAAATAATGCTATTTTAAGACCACGTTCAAAAGCCATGCTAATGGTTTAAGCAGAGGATAAACTATGTTCACTCATGTGCCCTGGTTTAATACTTGTGGTCAGTGTTAAGTTGTGATACTGTAATTGCAAACACTGTTTGGTAAGAATTGACCCTCACCTTTCAGCAGAATTAGGACAATTAGCAGACAATGCACAAGAATTTTTAGTAACATGGCCTAGAAGATTTGAAGAATTTTTTTTAATTGTATTTTGAAGCAAAAATATGTCTGGCAGATCTATTTTGAGGGGAGCAGCAAGAGCATGAGGCTGCATTAGGCAGAAGTCTTCCAGTGTAGCATGAGAAGCTCACTCCTCAGTTACTACCAGGGATAGCCAGAACCCTAAATGCTATTAAGCCCATGTGACTTAATTCCCTAGGAAGTTATCACATTATAGTTCCCCAAGTGGTCAAAACCCTGACATAGGGCTTGAATGGCTTCCTGTCATTGCTTGAAAACAAAGCAATAAATCCTCTTCTTTGCTACAGACAAGTAAATGACAGAAACTTTTGGGAGACTGAAAGCAAAATTTAGCAAGGAAGGCTATTTAAAGTTAAACTAAAGGTTTTTGGGTAGGCTTCAGGTACCTTATCAATATATGTAACAGGATCCTACTTTGTCTCTTGTCAATTTAAGAAATGTTAAGTCTCTTGGAGCAGTTAAAACAGACAAAATTATCTGTGAATTAAAATAGTAGTGATTGAGATATTTTGAAATTTGTCTGCTTCAATTGAATTCATGCAAGTAAACTACTAGCAACTGAAGCTAGGTGTGTGGGTGGGCTTTCAATCACTAATTAATCCCAGCCAGAAATTAGTATAGCTTATTTAATGCATTTTCTTAATCTTGTATTGTTGTTCTGATTATTCCAGAAAAACGAGAATTTAAAAAAAAATACAAACTGTTTCTATGTGGGAAAAAAAACCTACTTAAATGAAAACATGAACAAACTAGCATTTAAGCAAGGTTGTATAGGGCACTATCCAGCCAGTCTCATGGGATGACACAGCATTCCCAATGTCACATGTTCCAAAGCCTGTCCCACACAAAGTGGTGCACGGAGCAGAGGAAGCACAGCACATCTGTTTCTTCTCTGCTTCATGAAATATGGATGGGACAACAATCAAGTAAAGTGAACTGTGACTATTGAGGAAGACGTTGTATCATCTCCAAGACAGTAATCCTGAAAGTGATTGGTAAATATTTTGGAGATGTCTCAGTAACTGATGAAGAGAAGATAGGTGATTCTGCTCCTGTAGACATTTTCTCTATGCTGCTGAAAGTGCCACTTGTTTAAAATGGTCAGTGGTACCACTTGTCTGAGTGCCACTAGTTCAAAGTCAAGCCTGACTTTCCCATGTTATCGCTTTTTTAAAAACAACACCATTAAAGTAAATAAATGTTTATGTAAATCCAAAAGGAAAGTTAATTTTTTAAGTCTGTTACGGCTACAAATTGGATCAAGGCACCACAAGTTATGCAGCTTCACTATTCACAAAAGATTGTATCATTTGAACAACCAAACGACTCCTTACTTTAACTCAAATGTTTAGATACACTTTTGTTGTTTTAAATTTTGAAGTTTCAGACTTTTTCTTTAGTGAAAGAAAAGAGATTTCAGCATCTCAGCAGAAATCCCCTCTGAATGAAAACATAGCTTCCAAACCAGTTCCTCTCTTGGACAAAATTCTTCCTCTCCTAATCCTATGAATGGCACAGTGAAAGTAGAGTAACACGAATCTTGGCAAACCAGTATTTCCTCAGGAGGAGTCTAAGCCATTATAGACAGATATATAGTATTTACATTCCACTAAAGCAAATAAACAAAATTGTCATGATGGCTCACCTTAAAAAAAAATTTTAGTCATCAAAATCGTTGGAGCATTGCAGACTTTCCACATGGTGGTACAGCAGCTGTGGCACTGCACATAACTGCCTGGCGCCTTGAACTTCTTCAGGCATCTGTGACCAAACCTCCCCTTTGATAAAACAGGGACAATCTGACTCTTTTCAAAGGGCTGTGGCATTGGGCCGTGGTGCTGCACAGAGTATTCTGAGAAGTACAGATCAGTATTGATGATCCCCTTTTAGTTTCTGAAAGCTGGAAGCTCAGTTAACCAGGCTACAGTGATGTAGAGAGCATAAGTACCATGCACACTGATGACCACAAAATGCACATATCTGTTCTTGATGTATGTTTGACACATAAGTTTGGAACTGTATTTTTACTAACTAGTAGTAGAGAAAATAGCAGAAGGAGTATATCAAAATGCTTAATCATGTGCAGTAAATTTCAATAACTGGTTCTTTCTACACAGATTAGGACTAACATGGTGTGCAAGTAACATCTATCTATCAAGATCAATGCTGATCTTGGCACACATCTAAGTACACCATTTGGTGTTAATTTGGGATTAGATTTCTGTCCCAATACTTTTTCGAACATACCTGATACTAACAAGACAAAATAATTAAACATTTGGAATAAGACTGTAATCACCACAAAGAACAGTTATTTATAAGCAAGTGAGATTGCAGCAGTATTTTGTGGCATCTGTTGTACTTTTGATTAATGTAAAAGAAATGAAGGTATTTTCAAGTTATATGTTGACTGCTATAGAGCTTTTCAAAGACCTCTTTTGTTTGCTAACTCTGTTGTATGCCCAGGGCTAGTATGAATTCAGTGTTTGGATGCCATAGTGTGATCAGTATCTCAGACTGGCTTCTATACTAATGCCTGCCAAGCAAAAATTTCACAGCTTTTTTTTTTTTCTATGCCACAAAACTGTTCAATTTGTGCCATTTCTTTGTATTTTAGTACACAACATCACTGAGAGTACATATCTTTCAGCGATCTATGATGACAATGCTCAGGCAACTCAGAGAAAAACAGAAATAAAATCAGAAATAAGAACTTGAAAACATAGCTGGAGATAACCGGAGATGGATGTATCTTAGAGCCAGAGAAGAAATGTGACATGTGCAAATGAAAAACAGTTTAAGCTCTGCAGCTGTTTGACTTGTACTTTGTGACTTGCTATTATTTTCTGCAGAACATGCCTTTAAAAGAATTTTAGGAAAAAAATACTGATGCTTAATAAACTTGTTCACAATAATCATATGACTAAAGTTGCATATAGAAGGTGCAGGAAACACCCAACCCTGTAAAGACAGGTGTGATTTACTCACCCAAATTAGTGCTTGACTAGTCATGTCATGAAGAGATGAAGATTTCTGAGACTACATTTAATCTTTTATTCATCAGGAATACTTTGGGTAAGCTGATTTGTTTTTACTTAAACAAGAGAGACTTTTTGGAAAGATAATAAATTTGAATTAAAATTTTAAAAATTAACTCTTATTTTACAGAGCAAATACAAGAGAGTCTGTCAGCAGCCTTCTCTACAGAAAGATGGACTACTGTCTCATAGCTGTTAAATAAGAGAAGAATTATTGTTAATCCCACCACTTCTCAACACTAAAGTAATGCCTAATACCCTTTCCCAGTAATAATTTCTTTAAGTCAAAAGAAGCACATTTTTGGCATTTTCAATCAAATTATCTGTGGTAGTCTTTATGGCAACCTTTACACTAGAGAAGAAATGCTAAAAATCATTCAAACTGATATTGCCATATAAGAGAATACAACTGTTTAATAGGAACTCATTTGAAAATGTTTATTATAATTTTTTTCTCCCCCCAGAGTAAATCAATAGCATAATACCCAGCTGCATGATAATACTGGCAAGCAAGGCCATGAATTTCAACTGCAAACCCTAAACACTGAATGTGCTGTGCTTTTTAAAGAAATCCCCTTTTGTATGAGATACGTAATACCCTTTTGTCCTGGAGCAGTTTGCATAATAATAGTTTTCTTTACTTATTTGTTGTCATGCGATGGAGCTTCAAAGTGAGCTACACAGCAACAGCATAGAAGACAATTTTCCATTTTTCTCTAATTTTTCAGAGATCTTCTTGTCTTTAAATGTAACTACTTCTAACTATCTTCGGGAAAGATATCTACTTATTAACATTTCAGACCTAATCGTTACTTTTCTTATCTATCTACCAAACTATTTGTGCTTTTCTATTTCATAAGAAACAGGAACATTACTTCCTTTGCACTCACTCCTGAAGAGCCTCAAGCACATTGGGAAAATTGATCAACTGGTGTAAATCAGCACAACTCTATTCAAAAATGCCTCATTCAAGACTTTAACAGTAGAATTACTTGATCAGAGAAGTCAAGAAAAAGTTATATTACTAACTGTATAATTTCTATCAGAGTTGTGCATGTACTAGACTGTGTCACTGAGATGAAGGGTAATACCTAACAGAAGAGCAATCTTAAAAAATTAGATATCTAGGATATATCTGAGACTAAGCATTAAATAAAATTTTAGGAATTTTCTGATGAGATTTCCTATGTAAAATTTTTTAAAGATTCCTCTCGAGGTCTTCAGTGTGTTCTAGTCTGAGTAGCAAGTAAGGAGTACAAAGGAGATATAATTACATTGAAGTGAAGCTCAATCTTAGTCACAATGAAATCTAAGAGGAGGACTAAAGGCAGGGGAAGTTCCTCAGCTAATGTACAATAAACTACTTATTATTCTAACTGCTGCTATCAAAAGATTTTTTCCTTTGAAATCAGCAGAATTATGCCAAGTTTCTCTAGTTGTGACTTTGACCATAACATTACACATAGTTCTGAACCACTGGCCTGTAACCACCACAAAGGGACCATTTCCAGGCAATCCCTCTAAAGTAACTAAGGAAACCCATTATCTCAAATTCAGAGTGCAGAGAGGGTTCATAGTCCTACTAGAAAACATTTAGAGGTTTGCTGAATGAGAAAGGTCAAATCCAACTGGGTTAGATTATTTTGGAGAAGTTCACAAGGTGGATAAACATATAACAATACAGGGGCAGATCTGAGCACTGCAAAGAATACCCATGTAGAAAATAAAAGGCTACAGAGCCCCAGTAAAACTTTTTATAGCTCCACATGTTAAAATAAGAGGCTATGAAATACAGACATCCTTCAAAACTTAAGATTAATAAATCAGCATACCATTATGAAGCACCCATATATTACTGTTTTCTAAAATATCTAAGATCTGTCTTTGCCAAACAGCACAACAAGAAATCTTCACAGCTCCAACCTGTAGAAATTAATACCAGAGACAGAAATCCTATCACTGAAGCCATGGAGGAAGACACACACTCCAGGTAAGACAGTATTACAATGATTTTATGTACTGCAAATCTTTTAATCTGGACTCTCACAATTGAGCCATGGGGTTCTGTCCTCTGAGAAATAAGAGTTGCTTTATATCAGTTGGATACCACATATTCTAAATGCACTGCAGGCTGAACAACATGTCTTATACCCTGTCTTAGTGGTAGTGAAATATATTAGCTTAGATCATTCTCTTTGCCCAGGGAACCTGAAAAAAAAACATTTCAGGAGGAAAAAGTTCAGTGAAGCTTTCTGAAATACTTTACTAGAAAGGTACATCCCATCTTTTACTTATTATGTCATTATAAGGCACTCTGAATTTTTTTGGGAATAAGTACTTTTTACTCATAGTCACCACATACCTGTCTTGGGTATACAGCTCTTTCATCCAATTTTCTTGTTCCGCTTCCCCCATTTCTGGGGTTCTATTACTTCTTCTGCTTCCTAACAGATGTAGCAAGAACCTTATGTGCTCACCACTTTCTTTTTTAATTTCTTAGAAGTGTTGAAGTGTTTGTTCACAGAACACTGAATGAGAATTACATTTTTCTGTTAAAAAAAACCACAGCTTTTGAAATATGTCATTTTTATGTGACTATTTTAAAGTGATGCAGATGGCAAAAAACTGGAGAAATCAGCCATGAGATTTGTCTGATTTTCTGAAACAACTGTTGATTAGTTTGTGAGGTAATGAAGTCTCTACTAGAAGCAGTACATTCACCTTTTTTCTATCAATTATCCTCCTTCAGATGATTTGGCAAATCTGCCAGGTACTACATGGTGTACAGCCTTTTTCTGATATTTTGATACAAGTAATTTTTATTAAGTGGAAAGTATAAGTCCATTCCTCATGTGGCAGGTTCAGTTGAAACCAGGCGGAAACACCAATTACGTGTAGTGGTTTTAAAATTGCCAATTTGAAATTTCCCGGCCAATGCACCAAAGAATGTTGTGGGTTTAGAACTAGCTAAACTCACTAGTACACTTACTTATTTTCTGTTGTGAAATATGATTTTAGGAGAAAGGAAAAACAGGCTCAACCTTAGACCATAAGGAAAGTTTATTAACAAAACTAAAAAAAAACCAAAATGAAAAGGAAAAATCAAAATGAAACTTCTAGAACACCTCTCCCTCTGCCCACCCTTCTCTTTTCCACTTGACA